>OOFB01040204.1:0-12526 GCA_900323305.1 Trachyrincus murrayi
CTCAAAAGGTATTCACACTTGTGCACCGCCGACCCCAGCGCCGCCACGGCGCTGGGGTCGGCGGTGCACAAGTGTGAATACCTTTTGAGGCTGCTAGCAGCTTTAATTATTATTATTATTATTGTTTATTTATTTCAAAAACCTTATTGTGTTATTATTTTGTAAAGTGTGATTCTCTAAGCTTCTCTATGTTGTTTCACTGTAAATAGTTAAAAGTTAATAAATAATACAATCAGAGATTGGACCTTTTGTCTAATTGAGTTGGGTCTTTGTTTTTGTACTTTATAATTTATTTTTTGTAGCACTCTGCTCCTTATTGAGTATAATAAGCCATATAAATAATAAACATTTGATATAATGTATGGTTTTTACATTAGTAATTCATTTTACATATAATTTTACGTTATTTTTGGTAATGAATTAATTTAAACAACAAAAAATCTGAGGAGCCACTTTGGAGCCGAAAGAGCCGGCTCTTTTTAGTGAGCCGAGCCAAAAGAGCCGGAATTCCCATCACTACACGGTTGGTCTGTTTGAAGTTCCGCATCCCCCCCCCCGTACATACGTTTAACATGGCACAATAGCCACGGTGATGGGTTGTGTCTTAAAAAAAGGTTTTACCCACTAATAACCAACCAATATCACCTCATAAAACCAACATGACATCTCACTCTGCCTCATGTGCAAACAAAGATGGGGGCAGAAAGAACAGCATTACTCTCCACCACACAGGGAAGATGTATGGCTCGCTATATTTCTCGCTGGCAACAAAACCGAGACTCACATACACGCCGCGTCGGTCCCTTCCTCGCATGACACGGGGCGCTTTGTTGTGGTAATGATGCCGTTTTCTGAGCTGCAGAGTGAGCTGGCGGATCGGGGCACGTGTAGTCAGGCCACGCGCTGAATACACAACCGAGCAGCGTGGTAATTAGCGGTGTGTGTGTGTGTGTGTTTGGTGGGGGGGGCGTGTAATGGAGACTGTTTATCACATCACCCTGTCCCCCCCCCCCCCCAAGACAATGACTTAGCCCGGGAACTGGAACTGTCACGTCCCACGCCCCAATGGCTCGCTACTTGCCGTGCGGCCGTTTCTGGACATTAGAGCATCTAGAGACAGGTGTGAAGGGGATTCGCCATCAGGGGTTTTTTCACTGGCCACCTCTCTTGCTTCGTGTCACCTCAGCTCGAGACGGACGAACAATACTACAGCAGCGGCGGCGGGGGCCATGCCAGCGTTTTGCCGTAAAGGAGAAAAAAACGTCTCAGCTTGTGATGTGACAACAATTTATACATGTTACAAAAATTCAGTTTCTAGAATTAGATATATATATCTTTTTTTTTTACCCCCATCCTTTCAAAAAGGTAGAACATGTATGTGTAATGTTCGCTCCTCCCCCTACACTCAGAAATGAATCAACTGCTTCTCAGACAGTCGAGCAGATGCGCTGACCCTGCCGTGTAGAATGTATGAAGGGAGGAGAAACGACAGCACGGATTGATCCGGAGAGAAGGGGTCAAGGTGACGGGGGAGTTGCGTGGGAGCTACTCGAGGACGCGGGACGTACGAGGTGTAGCCAAGTGTGCAGCTGCGTGTTTGCACATACTACTGTACTGCACAAATACGCAGTATTGTTGAGCATACTCCATATCTTGGTCAAAGGTTTGTGTGTCATACACACATCTTTGTGTGTATGATTTCTTCCATTGCTTGGTGTGTGTGTGTGTGTGTGTGTGTGTGGGTCATCATCATGCCCATTTGTTCGAAACTAAATGCAGATAAAACGTATCTGGACAGCCACCTATCCATAATAAACGTCTTGCCCAATGCTGAACTTTGACTACCCTCTGTCCTTTTCAAATCACGACTGCCACGCTTTGACCCCTCACCGGTCAAGGCAAAATGTCTTGAAGCGATCGTGAACCCCCGGACCAAGCAGTTAACCTTTCACCTTGGATGCAGAGCATCCCATAGCGTGGCAATCTGCCAAACGCCGTGTCTTTCAGGTTCCCCACCAATCAAGTGGTTCCAGGTGCAGAGCCCGGGAATAGCCCCAGCCTGCCAACTCTAATCCAGGGAATTCCTTGTTGTTTTTTTCAGTGCTTGAAGTGCTGTCAATTAAAGCCTACAGAAATGTGAGTATATGGAAAGCTGTTTTCGATACCGTTGGTGCTTGTGCCCAACAGAGTAGTGAAAATAGGCTCTTGTTTATCCCTGGCTGCGAATGGGCGGAAGACTATTGACTGTCATTGAGCGGCAACAACTATTTAATTACGCGAGTTGGCCAGCTGCTACTAATCTCTACGTTTACCTATGTAAGAAAGTTCCCCTTAATAGACTCTCGCTATGAATTTCAGCTTTGAATGGACTACATTAAGTCTCTTGTCCTCCGGTTGTGTCCATGCGGGAAGACTGCAGCTCATCAGAGGGATGTGCGTAATGGAGTTAATAATGAATGTAGAGTAGGCTTATTTGGCCCAATCACTCTGGCATTGGAGAGATGGAAGAGGCAGGAGCCCCTGCCTAGGACAAACATATAATCACTCTTGAAATCGCTGCCTCATATAACGCTAAGCTGCTATGCTATATTAGCTTCAGTTGTATTTTTTTATGCAATCATAATTCCCAAATTGCACCCTTTTCACTAGCTGACTGGGCTGATAAGATCTATTAAATCATTTGAATGGAAATGGCACATTTCTGTTCTGTCTGACATGAAGCTGAGCAGAAGTGACACTTCTGGAAAATTGCAGAAACATCCTACATTTGAGGCGGGTATAATACTATCTTTATAAGATACAGTTAAGGGGATTACAGTTTTGTACATTTGACGTTTTGAATGCAGCCACTGACTCTATTCATTGTCTCTATTCTCTATATCCATTCAATTGAGAGGCAATTGTCTCAGGTGACGAGTCTTCAAAAGCAGAGTGACCAATCCAGCTTCAGCAGCAGAATATCTTACGATATAGCAGCCATCACTGAGGACGGCCCCCCCTGTCTAATGGCTGATCTAATTATCGAAAGCCATATTCCCAACATTGCATATTTACTGACAAAGTGACACAAGAGTGTTTCTCCTGGTGGGAGGTGGCCAGTGTGTGTGTGTGTGGTACACAGCACCAGAGTGCTGATTATCTGCAAGCAACCCTGTATTTGTTTGAAACTAAAACCTGCTATCTATCTCTCTCTCTCTATGTCTCTCTCTATGTCTCTCTCTCTCTCTCGCTCTCTGTCTCTCTCTGTCTCCCTCTCTCTCTCTCTCTCTCTCGCCATCTCTCTCTGTCTCTCTCTCTTTCTCTCCATCTCTCTCTGTCTGTCATCACCTGTCAGAACCGGATGCGAAATGATGCCAGCCACTGGCTCACCGCACCTCTCAAATTAATAACTGCACACCCTGCCATACAATGCAACACAATTAGATTGTCCATTATTTTGTGAGCAGCACCGCACCGTCCTCTCCAGCATATTGTCATGTGGCCGCGTCTGCTAGATCAAAGGAGCTCTTTGGAATCCTAATCAAATCTGTCTGGGATCCTCCGCGGGCCGGGCCCGGCATGGCGGAGCTGCGGTGGTTAGAGGGGCTGGGCTGTTTGGAGGCTGCCGTCTGAATACCTGCCACAGTAAATAGATGGGCGGGCGGGCGGGCGCCATTTGCATATAAAAGGAGCAGCAGCGATAAAAGAAAACACTTAACCTGGATTTTCTCACCATCCAACATCCTGGCACCAACCGAATGACGGAAGACCGGTTGTTTTATCAAAGGGGGATTCCATTATGAGATAATTGTATTTATTTCTCCCGAGGAGAAGTAGAGGCGGGAGTAGAGAAAGGGAAACACAAAGGTGTGAGGTAGGCGGTGCCGGGCCTCAGCGGAGAGGGCTGGGCAACTGTAAGCGAGCGGAGAGGCCCTCGCGTTAAATGTGGCGGCGTTGGCACGCGGGCCTGCCTGTAGCGCCAGCTTGTATGCGTAATGAAGCGGGGCTGCTTTCGTAAACCAGACAGTTCTGCTTTGAACTTGGCGGAGTGGATGCGTCGAGGGTACGATTTTGTGTCGTGTCAATTACTCAGTGGTTGTAGCGGGCAGCGAGGTAGGTAGGCTACGCCCCCCCCCCCCAAACTGTAAAATCTTCAAGGACGGAGCATAACTCCTCAGAACTGCAGGAGTGTTCCTCCCCCTATAGCTCATGATGTTTACTACCAGGTAAAAGCCTCTCTCAGCAGTTTCCATCTTGCTGTGGCGTCCGTCCAGTCCGGGGTAGATTTAATCTGTCCGTTCCAAGTGGCGGGGACTAATAGTAGCTTGGAGACCTGGCGGGATCTATGGTTTGGATCTCGAGGTACTGTATTGAATCAGACGTGCATTTTTTTCACTTATTACTGTACATATACATACATGCTATGATGTAGGCTACTGTACTGCTATGTTCTACTAGTAGAACTTAATAACGAAATAACGTTTGAAAGATTTGTCTATTAACTACAGTCATACACAATTTCTACTGATGGCTCCACGTCTTAACAGCCCTCCTGCATATGCTAAGACAACATGTATATATATATATATCTGTGATGGTGCGCTGATTTCTATTGGATACCTGAGGACCATGTGACCCCTCTTTTGACGGTGGGATTCAGCGACATTCAACAGATGACCAGCATTATCTGCGTTATCTCACCATCTCCAGGCTCTACTCAATTTCAACGTCTCCACATATCTTGAGTGAAGGATGGAGCGCTCCAGTGGGACCAAGCCTGCGGGGGGGCTGGATCATGAGGGGGGGCGGGGGGGGGTCTCCTACTTGAAGGCTCATTGTCCCTGGAGGCTGGAAGAGAGAATGTCTTCAAGAAATCAAGTGTGCCGCCTCCCCCACCCCTCACGCCCCCCAATACCTCTATCTCAACATTGCCCTTTAATGAAAACAATTAATCAGCCGCTGCGGTGTATCCGGGGCGCTGCTCGAGCACGGCGCACGCCGCGTTAGCGTTAGCGTTAGCGACAACAAACAAACAAAAAGAACAACCTCAACACCAAGTCAGGGAAGGAGTGTGCCCTGCTTGCCCGCTCGGTGTGGTCACGTCTCATCCCGGTTACGCCGGCCCTAGGCGAGAGGCTAATGCCCTGCATATCGTCTGTGTGATGAGCAGCGTCGGGCTGACCTTGACCATCTAGGTGGCGTCTGAGAATGCGCCCCGTGTCCCCGTGGCGGAGGTGAGGCTGCAGTCAAGCGGGCCCTCCGGGGAGCCGTTTATCCAGATAGGAGCGCCATCAATCAAGATGCCCATTGATCCCTGTGTCGGATGGCTTGATTTCCCTGTGTAATAATCGTGTCTGTTTTTTCTCTCATCTTTTTGAAAGCGTCCCTACAACGCGCTGGCAGGGAGCAGCAGCTAGGGACAGTGCAAATGGTTTGTGAAGGGCAGCTTCAGCAGCGAGGCTTGGTGGTTGATAAAGATGATATTTGAGATGATCTCCATGATATTTATTCTATATCATGGAGATTTGTTAACTCGTAGACTAGAGAGATTAGACCTGGCTATTATATATGACAAAAACTATATTCTGCCCCACATTTATTCATTCTCTCTGACGGAGTGCTATGTGCATGCATATATGTGTGTGTGTGTGTGTGTGTGTGTGTGTGAGTGTGTGTGTGTGCAATTTTACAACATGGCGCCTTTTATTTTCTCAGTGTATAGATGGGAACATTCTTCCTGCAAAATATTGCAGAGAAAAATTATGAGATCAGTCCATTTACAGTTTGGCTAAATTGATGACTGTGTTGTACTGACTGTTGAAGAAGATGTGTGCAGTCTCATGCGAGAAGCGCAAAAGGCCGAGCCATTGTTCCAGATCTGTTCCGGAACCGGGGGCGGATTAGTGCGTCCGCTTCCCCCCCCCCCCCCGTTGTGGTCAGCACGCCGCGACGAGTCGGAGGCCGGCCGACATGTGTTGGCCATTGATAATGATTGTCAAGTCACAATGGACCCGACAAACTGCTGCGTGGAATAAAAGAACGCCGCCGTATCAGTGCCGAGCATGGCAGGAATTCACGCCTGGCGTCCTTGCGTGCCGAGCTAGGCTGACGGACGGTTTCTTTATATTCAAATAATAACGAGGAGCTGGAAGAAATCCAGTGACGTGGGGTTGCTTCTAGCTACCACTTACTGGGCTACGCGGTTGCATGAGTTGAGATATAGCTGTGATATAACGCTATAAGCCGTACTATATTACTACTTGATGAGCCGCTGACGAAATTACCGACACTGGAACACAGGGGGAAAGAAAGAAATTCCAAAGATCTTCGGCAACGTGTCCCCATCGATAATTAGCTTATTTGATGTTCCTCCGGGAATGTGTGAAGGGCTAAGAGTCGGGTCCTGTTTACCTATCCTTCCAATGAACAGAGTCAATAGTTTCAATTGGATTCAGACACTGTGGGTGGTGGAAAAAACAATTGGAGTTGTAATGGAGGTCATGCAGAACCAGAGCCGGCGTGTTGTTTGTGAGCGTATCAATTTCCACGCAGTAATGCTTGCCAATGTTGTATGCCCGTGTTAGTGTTGTGTCGTTGAGCTGAAACTGTGTTTTTAAAGTGTTTGTTCCGTCCGATAGACGGCTGGCAAACAATGAATCTCCCTACTGGAGCTACAGCTTGGCTCATATGCAGTGTAGAAGTGTAGCCACAGAGCCACACATTATGTGAAGCTTTGTCACAAACTCTTTTTCAATTTCATATCGTGTCATATCCTATCATTTCATATCTCATATATTTTCTTAGAATTGGAAAAATGCTTTCATTGGATCAGCCGTGAATCTCTGGGTTAAAGGGGAACGTCTTATTACTTTGTATCATTTAAATGTGGGTGGTGTATGCAAGGGAACGATGTTTACCTTTCCTCCATGTTGCCTGCACCCAGGTCTCCCCGCTACTCTTGTCCGCCAGATGACTCCAGGTGACGCAGTACGTGAATGGGTTAGGATCGTTGCTGTAGGCCTAGATAGAAACTGTCCTCACTGTTTAAATACAGCAATTTTCCTTCAAAGCAAATAACACTCGTTGCTAGTCATGTTGATGACATTCATTTCATGCTATCGCACTCACTGAAGCTGCCCCAACATTGTAATCGCAAATCTACTCCCTTGCTATCTATCTTTGTCTTATATACACACACACACATTCAATATGTTGGTATTCGTGTATGGGAACATACCGGGTGAACTGACAAGTCCATGAGCTATCTTTACAGGGGGGGAAAAGTCACACTCACGCAAATGCCTTGATTGACTTTGCCGACGGAGCACGATGAGTCTCCAGAGAACAAGCTCCAGTGCCCTGACCTCTCTCCTCTGTCGTGTTGCTCGCTGTGATTTCTCCAGTCTAGCTGACAGGCTGCTACAATGAACTGGTGGCTTCTCAAAAGGGACTTTAACGCTACATTAGGTAAGGTTCCCACATGCTTCTGTGTCACACACACACTCACACACACACACACACACAGATAAACACACACAGACACACACACACACAGAAAGAACAATTTAGCGAGACACTGCTGTTCATCTCAGCAGAATCTCTGCTGATAAGTTTGCCAAAGAGTCAGTTTTCTTTTTTCTTTTTCGTCTTTTCTTTTCTGCTGAAACCATCTCGGCGAGGATAACATTTACATTAACATTTACTCTTCACGCTCACACTCGTGCTCATTACCGTGTGGCTTTTATCTGAGCTTTCCAAAGAGCACATGACAAATCAAAGCGGCCGACTGTGCGGAATTAATGACTTCAAAAGGCTGCGGATGTGTAGCCTCGGTGTTTGTTGGTGGATATATATACTGTATATATATATCATTGAATATTGTATCATTGAATATTATATCATTGAATATTGTATCTTGTATCTTGATTATTGACCCCAAGCAGCACCACCACCACCACCACCACGACACCTGATGGGTGTCCGGCTCGTCGCGTCAATGAATCAATGTGCATGTGTGCTCACACATGAAACACTCGTTAATGAGAGGCTCGCTGGACATTCAGCCGTGGGAAAGGGATGGAGCGGGGCAACGTAAGAAGGCATTTCTTTCCTTCTCTGTCATTTCTTGTTGTTGTTGTTGTTGTTGTTGTTGTTGCTTTAATTCCTCCCATCCCCTCTCCTCCCTCACTTCCACCTGCTCCTTCCTTCCTAAAGTCATCTGGCCTCCTCCTTGCAGGAGGCCAGATGATGTTTGTTTCTAAAACGCTCATCACTGCCAGAGCTGTTCTGAACGCCGCTCCATCACCTGGGTGGGGGTGGGGGAGGGGTGTCTTCAACGTGGAAGCTGTTCCTCCTCCGGTGTTCTTTAGCTTGTATAGCCTCACCCCCTGTAATGTGCTGACTGGATAAGTATGGTGTCTGGTCTGTGAACAGACTGTACCCCCCACCCACCCACCCACCCCCCCACCCATGCATTAGGTGTTGCACCCTGATGAGGTTGGGGACTCAATCTTTGACTGGGAACAGGGACATAATGTGCATGGAGCTGTTTCAATACAGGCTATTTGAGGGATATTCGAGAAGGTTTACTGACGTGGTGGTGCTTTTTTACTGAGGCTTTCAATAATGACATGCGGGTGCATGAAGGGTAATAAGTAATTTGAGTGAGAATGTGCCAACAGAACCCATTACCTTCACTGAAGAATACTTACACATATCCACAAAACATGAGGGCATATAAATAGGAAAACGCTCTTTGTATTGCTTTCAGAAAATTGGCCAAACCAGTGAATAATATCAAATAGCTTTGTGCAGATGTATGCCTCCTCTGGATGACCTGTCAATCACCAGGGGAAATAGGGTGAAGGGTAACTTCAGAATTTGGCCTCAAAACTCGTATTGAAAATGGATGGCTTGGTGAGAGCGGCAGGTTATGAATATGAAGTTGTTGTTTTTTCAATTGTTTTTTCAATAATCCACATTTGAGGTGGGGATTCAGTTGAATTAATGTTTAATTTAAAGTTTAACGAAAATGAATCAATCGATGAATTAATAAATCACAGATCTGTCTAATACTAGTTATGAATATGGGGGGGGTGGTGGTGTTTAGAGCTAATATATTCTGTTCAACAATAAAAGACAGAATGACACATTTTCGGGTGCATTAACATCTAAAGCCAATTTATTGGTAGCCAAAAAAGGCGGGAATTCTGTGCGGTTGGGACAGATGGTCCTATAAAGAAACATTGAACTTTTAACACAAGACACTGCACGTTCTGCTCGCGATTTAACCCGCTATCAATCCAAAACCAAACCTCAAGTCGAAAAGTAAGTAACCCCTAAATGTTATTTCAGTCCCCAAATTGTTAATGTTATAAAGGGTAATTTTAGGGGCTCTTGTTTTGCAGAGCTCCAGTGTAACATGATCAACCCTGATGTGGTTTCTGATCAGTGGTGGGAGGTTTGTTTTTTCCAGCAGGAAATTCCCCGGCTGGTTCTTGGACCCATCACAGACTAACAAAAAAGCTCTTTACAAAATGTCCGCCCCGGAATTACAGAGCAGAAATGGAGCAGGTCAAGGAAAGGACAGAAGAGAGAATTTAATATACCATGCATTAATTATAGCGTTGTATTGCAAGTTTCACACTTGTCCGGCTGTCTTTACAAATATTCTTCTGAGTAATATCGAGCACCCAAATGGTTTATGGTTATGATGAATTAGTATACAAGCAGCCATTTGTCTTATTATAATAACTGTATTATATATTATACAGATTGACGTGTTGATTTAGAATTACATTTAAATGTCTTAATCATTTACAACTTCTAGTAGCAGACAACCTCAAGTTCTAATATGCTTTAAAGAAATACATAAATACATATTACAAATGACCATTTATAATTGACCTCAACTGCTAATGTAATTACAATGGAAACAACAGTGCTGGGTGTAGGAACGAATGATAGCACATATTGCAAATATAACGGCATAATAAATATATGATAAACTAGTAGCTAAAACAGGTAAACTAGCTAGCAAATAGTTTAATGTGGTAGTAAATTATCATATGCACAACATACACAACATGCACACCTACAGTATAGTCTATGAGTGAATACGTTGAGAGACAAACATGTTCAGAACTGGTTATGAGGTCATAACCAAATCCCTTCTATGTGTTTTTTTGCGATCGGATCTTGGAAGCCTATGCACCCGTTTCTGTTTTATGTGTCCAGTTATTTATTACCTGAGATAAATCTATTGAAGGTGGGACCACACTTTCAATAGACTATTTGACCTTCATCTACATGCCCCCCCCCCCCACCCATTCAAGAGAACAGATGATGATGTAATCAATACATAGACTAACAGGCTTTAATTCTTCCCCTGGAAATCAATTCATGTTTACACACATGATTTGCAGTGTAACGTGTTTTTAGATTCATTTTCAGCAACACAACATTTTTCCCCCAAGAAAATCTGCTCTATTAGCGATAAAGAACGTTATGGATCCAAAAATGCCTGCACACCACTTCATTCAAAAATACATTTTCTGGTCCTGTTCTGCTCTGTACAAGCAACACCTTTGAGCTGAGCTATGAGATACAGACATAGATGTAGAGGTAGAGGGACAGAGCAGCACCTTTGTGGGATATTGATTTTTCCCTGAGGTTCCAAACAAACAGAAGCTTGTCATGGTGTTGGTTGAATAGAACTCCTTTTGTACTGCGTTTCGCATTGCCTGTTCTGATAATGAAGATGCTACAAAAAGCTAGCCTAAGCCTTTTTCTTTTGACAATGTGACACCCTTTGTAAATACAGCAACCCCTCACCTTTTGTGTAGGTAAAATAACTGTGGCCTTGATTGAATGGCCACCTGGATAGTTACAAAGGCACTCAATCTAATTAACACAATTCCAAATCTGCAAACTCTTTAACGGTTCTAATCAGAAACTAAGCAGCGATGCGTCGCGTGAACATTGATTCCTCAATACACCAAACATCTGTCGGTTTGAGAATCTCCCCTCGGCTAAGACGGTCTGTCGGTGTAAGATAGGGGATTAGCTAAAGAGATGCCTGCGTACCCAAAAAAAAACAAAAAAAACCTGTATAAACGCTACAAACGGGGAGCGACGTGTAAGCAGTTGTCGTCGTGCCGGCGTACTCTTCCTGCGGAGGATCCATCCTTTGGGCCAACAGCTGCTGAATGTTTAGCGGGCCAAAACCCCAACAGAGCACCATTGGCTGGCAGATGCCCCAGAAAAAGCAGGGGGGGAAAAAATATCACAGGTTGTAAAATAAAAGAGGGGAGAGGAGAGGAGGCAGATGTTTACTTATTAATAGAGATGCGACATGGAAGTTGTCTGGCGCTTTGAAGCATTGCAGATGCCCCATTATAGTCGCTATATACAGTATGTACCCCAGATGGCGTGTCCTTTGTCTCATCTAATTCTGCAGTTTGATCTGAGTGGCTGTCGCAGTGCCATGACCGCGTACGTGCAGCATTTTAAACCGCAGTAAAACCTTAAGCACACTGGCATTTCAATGGCTTCTCTGTGGTTAAGGCCCACGCCTTATCAATAAGCTTAGAGTAAATGTCATTTGGACATCTCCCCTTTTAATCAGTACGCTCAAAGTGTTGTTTTTTAGCTGGGGGGGAATATAGAGCCATTGTTGGGAGATTTGCCCCGGGTGCCATGTGTAGGCAAAAATAACAATGAGGGATTGTTCGTCTCAGAGGTGGAACAATGGTCCATGGAGGTGTTTCTGAATGCAACACCCTCTATCAGACAAGAATCTCTATTGATTTGCCCAGACTCATTCAACTGCCTCACCAGGCTATAAATCTCACTTCACTGACACACCGACTACAAGGGCAACGTGCCGCTACAGACGGTCTGATTGTCTCAAGAAAAAAAACTTGGAAATGCGATATAATGTTGATTTACGGAGGAGTTGAGTGGCGGCTTTGAATGGTTTGTTTCTACAGAGCAATTGTAATGACCCCACGCTAGCTGATTACGTCTTCATCTCTGTTTATTCATTTGTGTCTTTCGTCTGTGGATAGAAAATAGTCTTCAAATGGCAGGGATGAACTAGCGTCACGTTTGGTATAGCTAGGAGCCTTCAGACCTCACTATGCTCTGTCGTTTTATTGGGCAGAGTCAATAAAGTAGTTAGTCTATTTCAGTTGTATGCTGGCATAATGTAAAGTGGTTTTCTATTTAGTTCAGATTGTTATAATATATATATATAAACCCTAACCCTAACCCTAACGACTGCTGACCAAACTGCACTTTGGAGCATAGCCGGTGTAAAACGGCCCCAGAATCCAGATGTTTGTTACGGGTGTTCCTGAGTACAGATAGCCACATTTGACGAGACGTTTGATTGTTGATTCGAGATAATAAAAAAATAAAAAAGAATAACAATAAAAAGTAATAATAGTGAAGCAGAGATGTTTTCAATGAGACGTTTCCCCCCCCCCCCCCCCCCCCCCCCCCCCCCCCCCCCCCCCCCCCCCCCCCCTCCCCCACCCCCCCTCCC
>OOFB01040218.1:7164-32407 GCA_900323305.1 Trachyrincus murrayi
AAAAAATATATAAAAAAATAAATACATAATTACATAATATATATAGGAGATAGGAGGTAGGGAGATGGAGAGGGAGAGAGAGAGAGAGAGAGACCATAGAGAGAGAGAGAGAGAGAGAGAGAGAGAGAGAGAGAGAGAGAGAGACAGAGAGACAGAGAGACAGAGAGACAGAGACAGATATATATGTATATATGTGGTGGTATTATTTCATTATGATGCTGGTGTATCACTGATTGCATTTTAAAGTCACAAACAACTCATAATTGGATTGTGACGGTCTTCGTAATTGTTGGTGATTACAAAGCCAGGGTGGAAAGGATTGTGTCAGGATTTATTGTTTGCAGTCGTGGGAATTGTCAACATGTAAATAATGTGTAACCGCATCAGACCACGGCTGATATCCATGTGACTGTAGTGTAGTCATTTCCCTGAAGACAGTCAGTGTAAATGCAGGCAGTACTTGTGAACAGGAAGAACAACAATGTCACTTTTAAACACTTTCATACGGGATGTCAGCAATCTGTCTTCAAGCTTTGAATTTCCTCCTCTGAACGGTTTGTTGGAAAATGACATACTTCATGTTTTTTTGTATAATAAAAGAGAGAACACAAAGAATGTGAAGAATAATGTTGGGCAAAAAGCCTGTATTGTAGTAAATAGTACAAGTGCACAGTGAATAAAAAAAATCGGACTCAGGGCTGGGTCAAAAGTTTGTCGAGACTTCAATTCTAAATGACCATTATTACATACAGTTATTATGTGAATTCAAATATTATGTGAATTGGAAAAGCAAACTCTGCTACAATAATTGGACATGATGAAGTTTGATATTCATCATTTCAAGGAGAATGGCCGTTGTTTCTGTCAGCTGTTTTATCACTGACGAGGCTAAAGTCCTGGAATTATTTGATGAAATGCCTTTGTGATCTCAACTCAGACACTGAATAGACTAAATCAGTTTGAAAAGGCGCTGAAGGTTATGAAGAGCTCAGTCGTTAGCCGAGCAGTTACAGTAAAATATCTAGTAAAATGGTGGTACAGAAATAAACTGCTCTACATAAGCCGTATTTAGGGTATATTGTGTTTCCTTTCACTGAAAGGGTCATTGAGTAAGCTTCCCTAGTGTTGAGGCTAACACTGGAATCAAATCAGGGGTAA
Source organism: Trachyrincus murrayi (assembly GCA_900323305.1). Taxonomy (NCBI): domain Eukaryota; kingdom Metazoa; phylum Chordata; class Actinopteri; order Gadiformes; family Macrouridae; genus Trachyrincus; species Trachyrincus murrayi. The sequence goes on from OOFB01040218.1 coordinate 8,323, forward strand.
TATATACCTTGCCTTATTCATCATGAGTACGCTAACCTTTGTATGGAATGACGGTGTGGAGTGAAGGGGGCGTGGCTTGGCATCGGGCTGCAAACAAGGGGGGCTGATTCCCCGGGATTGACGCAGCTGTGGGTGGTGAGCATAATGGGGCATTGCCTATATATTGATGTGTGTTTGCCCTCCCCCACAGTGAGACTGGAGCCTGTGTTGCCACGTGAGGGGAAGCCGACGTGCGGACCCAAATATTCTGTGGGCATCAATAATAATCTGTGTGTAAAAACAGCGCTATTTAATCGCGGGCAAAACGTGGGTTAGTGTTTGGCACTCTGGTGCCACCTGTTTACCTGAGGAAACAGAGTGGAAACAGAGTGTTCAAGCCCTCAGACTGCCTCTCCTTCCGCCAGAACCCTGTATGTGCGAGGGGGAAACTCATACAGTGGTGCCTGAACAGGGACCTCTCCAACCAGGGTAAGGACACAGAAGGGCTGCCCGGGGACGCACTGGAGCCACCGGCCGCGGCGACGGGCAGCCACCTCCCAGCACGGCTGCGTCAATCCCGGGAACTCCATGGGGAGCCCCTCAAGCGCGGCGCTGCGGGTGGCTGGGTGGCAGGGTGGCCTGCTGGCAGGTCGGACGGGTGGTCCGGGTCGCCGCCTCGTCAGCCTCCTCCCCCGATCAGGAGGGTAAATACAGGATTCCGGTAAGGATGCAAGGGGGTATCCATCAGGCCTTGCTGGATTCGGGGAGTTCACAGACCCTAATTCACCAAAGCCTTCTCCTTCTGCCAGAACCCTGTATGTGCGGAGGGGGAAACTCGTACAGACGGCAATTGAAGACCTAATAAAAATGTAATATTTAAACAAACTCTTCAAACGATATTCAACGCACACATTCAGGTCATTTAGCGTATCACACAGTGTGGAACGTTCATCTGTGAACAACTGTGAACATCTTGTCATACATCTTCTCATCCTTAAGGAAAGAGCTTTATCTTAAATTCTTAAATTCACGCGTTACAACATTCGTGTCAGCGGGAGGCTTATGAGGTTACGCATCATTTACATACTAAGAAATCCCGCAATGCTGACCATAAATCATCAAAAACTCAATCTGCGCCGCGACTTGTAATCACCGTCGTGGTGAAATTACAAATACGCACACAATCCTATCACGAATTGTTTCGGACTTTGGAAATGCAATCAGTGTTACGTCGCCACCATGAATCACTCGCGATACACTCGATACCAAACACACCATTGTGTGCCAATGCTTTTGGACCACAAAGACTTCTGAGCAGCTCACTTACATTCATAGCTTGACTCTTCAGAGTCATTATGGTACATTCAGTACATTATGGTTGCACTTTTGGACCCTGTTTTCTGCTCTTCATTTCAAATGATCGAGGGATTAATACGTTTCCCAACGAGCATACTACAAACGATATGTAATAAGGATCAACATCTTGAGAGACCTCACAAAGCTTCTCCATCACTATTTATCTTTCATTAAGGAGCAGGTAGGGGCTAGGGGATCTTACTCAAGGACACCTACGGCTGAACTGCGGACGTCGGGGTTTGACCTGTCAGAGTTTGGTTACAACTTCTTAAACCCCCCGTCCTGTCTGCTGTTTACTGAGCCCTATTTGTCCTGCGTGGAGTCTCACAGTCAACAGTTGAATAATGAACCGGCGGTATGTGTTCACTTGAAGAGAAGTGTCTTTTACTCGTAGCGCTGCTCGCATTTTAACAAGCCGGCTGTGAAACATCAAAGTCGGAAAGCCCTGGGCTATTCCCTGATCACTTGGGCTGTTTGTTTTTTTTCTCAAATGGGGAAGAGAGCAGCATAACAATATAATTGTTTGCCAATGCTGACACTTATTAGCACGTTTATAGCGTTGGCGGGGGGGAAAAAGAGCAAAACTAGCTTAAAGACCTAGCAGCGCGTCTCGGCTTTTTTGAATGTTGTCACTCTGCTGCCTTACAGGCACCAAGTGTGATACTGTTTCATTAATGAGCAGGGATTACATTACACGAGTCAGCGGCGCGGGTTCAGGGGGCGAAGATACGTTGGGAGTATTTGTTACTGGAGGACTTGGCGGGGGAAATAGCGTGCAACGCGCGGATGTCTAAATGTCTACAGTATAGTGATTTTGATTGCATCAAATGCAATACTTAGTAATACTAAGTAGAAAATAACTGAAAAAGACAAAAAGGAAGAATACAGGAAATGGTTACAAGGCTAATTTGCTTCTTAAATCTTGGAGCAAAGATGAGATTATTTTTTTCTTCAGTATTTACCTAAATTTGTCAATCCAATGTTGAAGCATTTCTTTGGTGAGAAACCGGCATTATAGCCCTAACACTTTCCTACTTGCTAATACTAATTAGCAGGCGCGTTCATCAAAAGTGACCTGCGGTGAATACATGCAAGGCAAATAAATAACAAATCCAAACTCAAACTGTAAGCACAGCCAAAGCAAACCGTCATAAGCAGCTGTGAGGTCCAGCTCTGAGATGATTCATCACAATCACGTGCATCTCTTTTCCCTTTCTTGTGTTTATTATGTTTGTTTCTCCACCCTTTCTCCTTCAATATAGCACTATCTCAACAAAGGAGAAAAAAAATATATAAAAGGCAAGTAGTGTACTCAGTCCCCCTTAAAAAAAAAAGGTTGGTTGTTTATCTTGTTTATGCATGTGTGTGTGTGTGTGTGTGTGTGTGCGCATGTTTATGCATTCCCCCACACACCTACAATTCCAATAACCGCTGCCTCTCTCTTGACTGGGATTTACACACACACACACACACACACACACACACACACATACACACATGCAAACACACACGTACGCACGCATGAAGCGTTTGTTCACAAATGCTGTGTGATGTGCATGGTCTTAAACAACAAAGCGCCGGTGTACACACACACACGCACACACTAAAGCACACACACACACACACACACAAGTGGGGGTTGGGGCACCTTGTGAGTCGTCAGCTGAAAAGGCAGACGTCAGATGAAAAAGCTGGGGGAATGTAGAACAGGGAAATGTAGAAAGGCTGGGGGAACGTAGAACAGGGAAATGTAGAAAGGCTGGGGGAATGAAGAACAGGGAAATATAGAAAGGCTGGGGGAACGTAGAACAGGGAAATGTAGAAAGGCTGGGGGAATGTAGAACAGGGAAATGTAGAAAGGCTGGGGGAACGTAGAACAGGGAAATGTAGAAAGGCTGGGGGAATGAAGAACAGGTGGCCCAAGGAAAGTAGTGCGGTGCACACTGGGCATGTGTAATGAGAGTATATAGTAGTGCGGTGCACACTGGGCATGTGTAATGAGAGTATATAGTAGTGCGGTGCACACTGGGCATGTGTAATGAGAGTATATAGCCAAAACACAGATTAAGCCTAAACAAGATTAATTCAACCTCCGGGGTCTCTATGGTAACAGGCCCACCACTGCATACCCACATCCCATGCACAAAGAAACACATTGGGACTGATGGAGTGTGTCCCAATTTCTCAATTAAGGTCCAAGAACAGAAGCCACCTTTCACAAGGAGGAACATGGATATATATATATATACCGTATATATATGTGCTCAATACAACAGGTGAGTGGATGGATGATCCTTGAAGACAAAGAGGGCAACTTATCGGATCCCACATGGGGTTTCAGGCCTGGAGAGGGTTTGAGTGGGTGGTCCTCTCGTCTGTCACCAATTTATTCCCAAACAAACAGGAAAAAATAGTGAAGATGAAATGAAGTGAGGATTTCACATTCTCTTGACGCAGGAGGGAGAGCTGCAGCGTGCCTGTTGGCAACTTGAAAATGGTTTGTGCTTCATTTCCTTTTCAAAACACAAAACACACAACAAAACGTGACTTAGTAGGTTCTAGAAACTACAGCTTCCAGCTGTTCTGTTTTTTTTTTTTCAATCATCAATTCAGTCATGGGATTAAGTGGAGCCCAGACGGTGTTGACCAGATCATGGGGTTGAATCCATGTACAGGCATGTCAGGAAGAAAACATCCACTTCCACATGCCTGAGTGACCCATGATGGACACATCGTGCTCGTGGAGAATCACTGGCCCACACCTGCGCTCGGTTCCTGTTCCCCATCTAAGTAACTCTGGCTGCCTTGCAAAACACCCTGTACAGATTTGTTTATCTGGAATAATCGACATTATTTATGGGGAGTCGTGTATTTTTTAAGCATTCATCTCAGGATATTAAGTGTGTGTCTCTGTGTGTGTGTGTGTGTGTGTGTGTGTGTGTGTGTGTGTGTGCATGTGTGTGTGTGTGCGTACTTCTAATGGGTTCTAATGGGTGGGGTGGGGTAGAGACACTCCTCGCTCCTAGGCTATAAATAGTGAACAACATACTTGATAATTAATTAGTGGAGGGTTATGCCCCGCCAGTCTAGTTCACACTCCACTGCGCGCGCACACACACACACACACACCGTCCTCACTAAACACTCAGCAGCCCACCACTCGACCAATGAGCATCACCGCCCCCCCCCCGTCCCCCACACACACACACACACACACACACACACACAAACACCACCACGCCTCCTCCATTACCACATCTCTCTCTGCAGGGGGTGCCGCTCCGAATACCAGACGTCAGGACTATGTTTTAGTCTAGGTGTGATTTATGCATGCATACCGGTTTTTATTATTTATTCATTCATTTATTTATTTGACTAAACGTGATCGCGGTTTCAACATGATAGCTCGGCAGGCCCGGTGAACCTGATTGGCTGATGATATTCGGTATTTCGATGAAAACTTTTTTTTTTTTTAAAGGTTGTGCTTGTGCTTGTGAGTGTGAACTGAGTATGTGTTTGTGTGTGAAAAATGGTTGTGTAGTGTGTGTGGTGGGTGGCTGGTTTAAGCAGCCTCACCTGGCCTGAGTTAGACTGATTAGACTCTGGGGCTGCTGGGTGAGGCTGCACCTGTGGTGCATTGGCCAATCAAGGCCCACAGGTTAAACCAGCCACCACACACACACACTCAGGAGGAGCGCTGACATGTTAGCATTTTCCACCTGCTCTGCCTGAAAAACAACATCAACTCTGCAATAAACCGGCTAAACAACAAACTACATGTGTCCTGGTGTTGGAATCAGGCTCTTGCAGTAACATCTTTATTATGAGGCGGACACAGGGTGCCGCAAACTCCGCTCAAACTGACGTACAGGACGGGACCACAGAAACAAACATTCACACAACATTGCGTCAGTAGACCCGGTATATATATCCTGTTTCCTCATTACGCTCGCCTCCTACCACTGCGGCTGTTCCCCCGATTGAGCCAAGCCACGCCCCCTCCACACCACAGTGACATTTAGCTATGCAGAGGCTAATCTCCGCCTGTGGTCTCAAGCATGCTCCGAGAATTTGTAAATAATTACAGAGGTCACGCGTGATCTGCCAAAACTCCCCGACTGTGAACCAGATCCCACTTCCATGAGCCCCCGCATCCATTGTCGCCTTCCCAGTCACCCTCCTACACAGTGTGTTTGTCTATGTGTGTGTGTGTGTGTGTGTGTGTGTGTGTGTGTGTGTGTGTATGTGTTTGTGTGTGTTGTGTGTGTATATGTTTGTGTGTGTGTGTGTGTGTGTGTGTTTTGTGTGTATATGTTTGTGTGTGTGTGTTTTTGTGTATATGTTTGTGTGTGTGCGTGTGTGTGTGTGTGTGTTTTGTGTGTATATGTTTGTGTGTGTGTGTTTTTGTGTATATGTTTGTGTGTGTGCGTGTGTGTGTGTGGGGGTGCGTGTGTGTATACTTTGTACTGCATAATGTGTATGTGTGGTGTGTTGGTGCGTGTGTGTTGGGAGGCATAGAACTGGGCACAGAGGTAAACTGTGTGGCGGTTTTGAAACGTAATGTGAAATATGCATATTTCGCTGTGCTTAGTATTTCTATATTTACCCTTACTATATTTACCGTGGCTTGGCATTGTGTTAAATCTTCTAAATATACTCAAATGTTCTCTCCGTTTCCAACCCAATAAGTCAAATCGGGGTGTGTAAATGTTAAGGATTTCCATAATAATGGACACTGAATATATTCTCTGTTTTTCCTCATTATTGGCGAGTTATTCTGTTGGTTTTCACTGACCAAAACAAAAGCAAATCTGCAAGGAAGCCGCGTAAGAAATGTCCCTTGTTGTCAGAAGCCCCGGTGCCATTCTTCTGTGGCACGCCACTCTTTTTCATATCTTTTTTGAACCATCTCATTTGAACTGTCTATGAAGTGAGCCAGACGTGCAGAGGGAGTGACTTGACAGATGTCCTGCACAATAAATATCTCAGTCGGTCTGCGATTCCCTGCAAAATGTCAGCGGCGTCAACATGTCCGAATAAATAAATTATCACAGAGAAATCATACATTCTCTCAAACAAAAGTCAGGTGACAAGGAAAGCAGTGATACAGTCACCGATGCTGGTGCTTTTGGGTTTATTTATTTGTTTTTGGGAGATAACAAAAGATAAGTAAAATATGCTAAAAACTTGAAAGGAAGTTAATGATTTTCCGGAAATGCAAAAATTATAATTATAATAATAACAAAGTTGAACTTGCCTTTTACACAGTTTGACAAAAGCACTGTTTACGAAAGGTTTGGAAGTTGTCTGTTGTTTTTATTTTCAGTAGCCTATATTCCAGCCTCCATTGCGTTGGCAGTAATTGCTTTTACATTCGCTGAAAAAATAATAACACACTAATAATAATACACGCTCACAAAGGCGGCCTACATGACTATATTTATGTGTACCTCCGACTGTACTGTTCCTTCGAGTCTTCCATAGTCCTCGTCATAATGAACCATCTCGCTTGTGTAATTACGGGTCCGATCAGACCGTGTTAATCGCCGTGTCACAGTTCCACACTGAACGGAAACACAAAGAAGAGTAAGTGGGAGTACGCGTGGAACATAATTCTCCGCATAGAAGCGGGGCGACAGGGCGAAAACAGAAACGAGTAAATCCACGGAGGCCATCAAAAACGGCGAGCGCCAGAGCTCCGAGATAGTGGGTGATCGTCTGCAGAAAGAGAAAGAGGAATGAAGAGACAGTAGAAGGAAAAGGAGGAGGAGGAGGATGAGGGAAGAAAAAAAAAAGGAGAAGAGGGAGAGATGTAATACAATTCTCCAGTGAGTGACACTTCAATTAGCCACCGCGTCCTGCCTGGCACTAACGGTCAGAGGGTGAACGATGGGGGGGGATGAGGCAGGTCATTAAAACATCTTTAAAAACTCCCAAGGTTTACCCAAGGCCAGTGATTAAAGATCTGCTCCCTGACAGGGTGCCAGACCTCACTCCCCCAAGAAATAAAGCCAATCTCATTCTAATAACAAAGGGCCAAAGTGATTGCACACACATAATGAAGCAGGAGGAGGAGGAGGAGCAGGAGGAGGAGAAGGGGAGAGTGGGGGGGGTGGGGAGAGAGAGAAAAAAAACTACATCTGCCTGGGAACTACCTGAGCATCTGCCTTGTGTACCCAGCCAGGGCATCATGGGAAAAGAAGGAAAATGGAGGAGGAAGCTTCCAGTGTTGCTGTATAGTAATACACTATGTGATGTTTCTTCCTGTTTGAGAGGAGTCCTGCTCTGCTGTTGCCACAGCACAGTAACCACGTGTAGCCACTACTACTAGCCCTAGAAGGAAATATAGCGCTAGTAGGAAAAGGCTTCAAATGTATATAACAGCAAATGGGCAAACGAACTGGATCAACTGAGATTGTAATAGATTCTACCCGACATAAAAACTCTCTTTCGAAAAAGCTACATGACCACAACCTGGCAACACGTGTGAGCTATGAGTCTTTGGAAGAGGGTGCGGGCGGAGACAACTGTCTCCAATATTGTGAACTTGGACTGCAGTACCCATTTTAAACACTCGTGTCATCGTTACATATAGCACCTTTAGGGTTCTTAGTAGGTTACATGTCTATTTTAAATACATTAAGCACTACCAAATTAATACCAAATTAATAACACTTAACTACGCATGAGTGTATAATTGAAGGCAATGTTTCCATGAAACTCAAACTGGAGGAAATAAATATGTTGGGGCACCGTAAAGAAAAACACAAGGAGAAATATTCTCCAAAGAGCTGACATCATGCAGTGAACCAAAGTCGTTCCCGTTGTTCTGGAACAACTGAAAGCTGAAAAGCAATGCAGGGTTTATGACCCTCTTACAATTTCATCCTCCCATCATATCAATATTTTTATCTTTTTGCAAATTTATAATTTTTTGGTTGTTGACAAATCTACAGGAATCGTAACACGGGTAAAAAACACTTTGAAAGGATCTTCGCGCCTCGACGCTTTCTCCACTATTCATCACTCCCTCGTGTCTGTCACTCCACGTTGGCCCTCTCTTCACGTGGAGGCCCGTCCAGATGTACGCCAGACTCTTGTTGTTCCTTCCTCTAGCACAGCCCGAAGTCAACTTTCATCATTACACGTCTGCGTGCCTCACAGACACACGGCAGTGCGATGCCATGGCTTCTTCGCCGTGATTCTTGCCACATCGTTGGCCCTTGTTAAATATTTATTTATTTTCTGCCGTATTCATGTCGAGAACAAAATGTCATCTCTCTACATACAAAAATATCTTGCTATACCTCTCGTTTTGATAATATTGAACTGAAAAACATAGTCTCTCTTGGTTGCTACTGACACACCTATGCGGTGTCTCTTTAGATGATGATGTATTTTTCATTTTTTTACATTTATTATACTTGTTATTTTTATGCTTATCAAACCAGGGAAGTGAAACTGATTTCCAGTGCTGCACCACAGAGTGTGACCTGTTTGACACTGTTGCATGTATCCAATTTATATATACATAGAAATATGTATCTGAGGGTCTAACTTAAGGTATGTAAGCAAGTGCAATACTCATAGAGTTGTTATCCCGTATCTGCAGTAAAGTAAAAACATTTTAATAGCCAAGACAATATATTTCACTAGCGTGGTGATATTTCACTGTTGACGTTTCACATATCCAAGTATTCAATGCCACTTTTTGTTATCTCACTCATTCTATGTGTACAAAAGTGGTTAATTTACCATCAAGGCTGAACACCTTCGTCATCAATAATCATGATACTGCCTGACGCGCTGGAAACACAGTGGCTAGTAAAGATACACATGCCCATATATAATGTTTGTACACTGTGCCGAAGAGGGATTTGATTTCCACATTTCACATTTCAAGAGGGAAATAGCACTTTAAAACATTACCATGGAGACTTGAATACTGTGAACATGTTTGTTTGTTTGTTTGTTTAGAGATTAGGAGGAAAACACCATTGAATAAATACATTTTTCACAAATGTAATTCCATAAGCGATATGCCTATTCAAGTCTCTCCAACTGTTCTCACCATACTGAAAAACGAAAGCATACCATTTTATTCCATGTACTGTATCTATACACACACACACACACACACACGTGTGAACGAACGCACACACACACACACACACGCACACACACACGTGTAAATTGTAACGTATCAATACATTCAATCCTAACTGTAAAATACAGTTACATCACGTGTGAAACATTCCAAATCACCATTCATCTCAGTGATGCACTGCTGTCACCAAACATCAAAGCAAGGATTACATATGCGTACATGAAAAAAAAGCACACCAAGCAACACAGATTTGAATCTCTACCGATACAAGAAAGTGGGGACTCATCTGAACACCAAAGTGTTCATCGTTCCGACAAAGTTCCTTTTAACTGAGTGTGAAGGCTGATACGATTCAAATGGAGTTCAGGGTTTCATTATTTCAAAGAACATCAGGACAGTACGCCCACCTATCATTTCTACCAGCCAACCCCAGTGTAGCAAGCTAAGTCCGGCCCTGCTACGTTTCTCTCTCATTAAACTTCTTTGCATTTAGCTTTGGTATTCATAAAGTGCTCCTTGCTTGTACGTTGCCCTCTTTATAGCAACAACATCTTAGCTGTAAGTACACAGCATAAATGACATATAATGACACACATTCTACTCAATGTGTGTGTGTGTGTGTGTGTGTGTGTGTGTGTGTGTGTGTGTGTGTGAGATAAAGTATGGTGAGAAATAAAAAGAGAAACACGAAAGCCCAAGAGAGGAGGGACTGTAAAATGAAAACAGCCTTCCCTGGGGGAGACACACTCCAACACACACACACACACACAGCATTTCAGTGGTACCTGTCATCAGTGCTTTACATACAGTATAGTACAAAGGATAAGTGTGATAATAATTAGTTTTGTGTATGTTGGGCCAAGGGTGCATTACAATAAACACAGAGACACATATTGACGTCAAGGTGCAAACATATTGGTGCTACACACACACACACACACACACACATACACACACCTTCTCTGACGAGCATGAAAAGGTATTTCCACAATGCATGCCAAAACTAAAGCAGCCTTTTAGGTCCAACTTCAACAATTGGTGGTGATCCGAGGTAGATTTTCCTGGATCAGAAATGGCCAGTGTTTGCCAGTGTTTCTATTAGACCATGTGGGTTTCTTTAATTCAAGCCTGGTAGTGAGTATCAGTGGAGCGCGTTGCACTCAAAACATTTGAATATCCTCCCCCCCCCTCCATGTGTACGTACCTGTTTGTAGAGCTTATAAGCTTCCTTTTCATCAAGATGTGAGATTATGAACGTACCGGAGGCCTGTTGATTAAAGCAGCGGGTTATCGTTCAGGGATTCTTTTTCAACTCAAGTGATTGAGTTTTTAACGCGGGTTGATACACCAGAAAACAAACCCGACCAATAATATCGTCATCATATTTTCATGTAATTCAATTAAACGAGAGGAGTGTCAACCACAGATAATGTCCACATCAGTCTTTAAGAATGTAATCTAAACCAACGTCTTTAGCTTGGCCATTGGATGCAACGCAATACAACGTGGATGCTTTCAACATCTCGCCATCAGCCGCGAGATGTGGGAGGAATACCCCTATTGATGGATAAGGCCATGGTAAAGCAGGGCTGTTTTTGATGTGTAATTATACATGCAACAGCGGAAGGAATCGCGGGATACCACATGTCCTATATAGCATCAGATCTCATGTCGATAGTCTGTCCTTCCTAAACCATGTTTGACTATAGTTGGGCCTTCACTTCATTCAAAATTGCTGCCCTCTGCAACACGTTGGCCCATTCTATATAGGATAACGGACATGTTACTAGTATCTCTGTATCACTCTCCAGGGACCTCCACGGAGAAGAGATTCATCTTTCATGTATTCAACTTGAATAACTGTGCTGTAATGCTCCATTGCTTGGCTATTGATAGACTGAATTTCCGTCAGTTCCCTCAAGGTCGGACCCCTGCACAATTTGCTGATATTGGCGTTTCATCCCTCGGATCACAGTGATCAAGAAGTCAGCCCCTTCCATGAAGATAGTCTATTTACAAAGTATGCTTCCCCATTTTGCACACCATGCCCCTGGTACTGCACGTACTATATTATCTACTCAAACAACACAGAAAATGGAGAGGGCGGGGTGAAATAGATTTTTCGAAAGAAATTCATGAATTAAAAATTACATTTATTTTGCAGTCTCTTAGGATGCAAAGAGGAACTTGCCGGAAGTTCAGATAGTGGCGTTTCCCATTTCCGCAGAGCAAACAGGCGCAGGCCTCCGAACGCCACGTGTTGATAATATAATCGCCATCTCCGTTTGATTTGTTTACCTTGCCGAGTTGCCCCATTCTCCACTCGCAGAATCAGTTGGCAATTTTCTTTGCAGCAGCGCCGCTCATTGCTGCCTGGGATTGAAAGTGATAACAGGAATTATAAGATAAATAAATAAACAATTTGTGTGGTATGTTCTGTTTTATCATATTATTTTGAAATTTGTATGCAGTTCCAGTTAGCAGTTGTAATTCCTTGTTGGTTGGAATCTTGTTGCCATTATCGCCTTCATACTCGTATTGTCTCTATAAATCCCAAGTCTCCAAGCTAGGAGGAAAAGGCAGACATATTCATATTGCAGTGTATGGTGGAAGACAATAACGTTTAAAAATTATTTTACAAACGTCAGCAAATAACAGGGTTTATTTTTTTTCCTGGAAGCAGGCAATGCTTTAATTAGTTAACAGTTGAATGCTCTCCTTGCCGTGATTTGTTTCATTAGTCGTAAACACAAAGCTGAAGACAGTTACAAGACGGCAGCATTAGAGAACAAATTGAGATTACAATATACATTAATGGACGTTATTAAACTTCTATCCCTTCTATTTATTCAATGGGTTTTCACTTACTTGCAGATGCTGAGGGAGATGTTCTGGTGTTCTACACTCCAAATGCTAAAGCTATTTACTCATTACTCAATAGTAATAAGTGGAATTATTCTACCACAAAACACAAGCCAAAAACAACAATATTTAATTGGAGACCTTCAAGATAAGTTTGGAAAGGGGACATACTTAGCGATAGCTAATTATCATTTAGCATCTAGTTTTGATTAACTGGCTCTTTTTTCTGCTGTTGGCAAAGTCCTTTATCTGTTTGAGGACCAAACTTTAAATAATAACAAGAAATTCACACTGAACACTTGTTTATCTATTATAGAGCCACTTTGTATTTCAATTATAACAACATGGACATGTACACGCGATATGTGACAATAAAACAACCTCTATAGCCGTTGGGCTACGTCTTTTCTTCAGTTTGTCTTCTGCTGGGCACGTTCAGAGAGCTTCCACTGCGTTTCGGCCCTGTAAACTTTAACGCATTAATCCAGCGCTGCCTGCAGTCAACGGCTCATTAAAGTGTAAACTGACTCTACTTATCGGGTGATGCTCTGTTTGTGTTTTGCTGTCATTCCCGAGCACGCGAGTTAGACGGTGGTTAGAGGTGAATCGCAATGGGCAGCGTGTCAAAGTGGGGCTTGTGGGCAGTGACTCGGTGGGTCGTTAGGACACTACCCCTTGCCCCGTCGGTAGCGTCTTACGCCCACGTTATACTCTGAAACCCTCTAATTGTCACCATTTGACGGCGTAAGTAGGACATTCCATTTCCGCCATTGCGATGGAGGAACCGGCCAACAGTTCCATGCACCCGTATCTGGCGAGGCATGGAGCGCGTCGCTTTGCGGTTTCTGCCTAAAAGAGCGTTCCCCCCCCCCCCCAGGTTTGCCGCCGAGTTGCTTGTTAGCATTCTTAGATGGTAATCAGCCACATGGTTTTTTTGGCGAGAGAATATTAAGAATAACAAAAAGCGTACATAGCAAGGACACTGAGGTTGCTATAAATCATTGGCTAAAATGATTGCAGTAAACAGCATAGCTTGGCTTGCCTGGTTTCAAGCCCCTGAGTCCCCGCCCACTTTTAAGAAATGTTCTGGTGATTCTGAATTATGAAGCGAAACAAGAAACATAGAAATTCGGGATGATCATCAGGCTACAACTTGGCACCAATTGTGTCCAATATCCATAAACAACGTACAATGTGTGCAAACTATCAGAGAGCTGGCTCTGCTTTGTTCTGTTTGTGACTTACTTTAGTGAAAGGTCAATAGAACCACCTGTCTATTTGCCACAAAGTCCTGTTTGTATTTTGCTTCTACAGCGAGGTAAATAGAGTGGTGAATAGGGAAATAAAAAGGGATTCAATGAGGATTAAGATATGCACCCCGTTAATAAGTCTACTACAGTCCAGTGCACTACACTCAATTTGCTATAGCAGTGAAAGACAAACAAACAACAACTTAAGAAGCAAAGGCAAACAGGAGTAGCTTCGGACTTTGTAGTGATGTTGTGACCGCGTGTGACCGTGGACAAGCGCCTACACGGTTCCGCCGGTTTCAAGGTTATCTGGTGTGCCATCGCGGTGCCGAGTCACTCTTAATTGAAGTCCATGGAGGGGTTAGGTGGGGGAGGACCACGTGACCGGGCAATCAGTCAGCAACCAAAGAAGAAGTCAGTGCACACACACACACACACACACACACACACAAAGTATTTAGTGTAAACAACCAATGGGTGAATAGAGTCTGTCACAGCCAGATAAGAGCAAGGATTGGTTGGTTCCTTAAAAAGAATTCAAGTGTCTCGTGGAGAAGAAAAAAAAAAACCCTGCAACACGGAACTCCATGACCTTGCAATAATCAGCTCATAAGCGGAGGGAAACGAACACACATTTGCACCAGAGCCCTTGTCAAACGCAGTTGGGGCGGGGAGAAAATGTACAAATAAACACATGAGTTAAATAAACACGCAATACTTGACAGCATGAGCCAATAAGCAATAACTCAAACAAGGCATCATGGGGGCCAGCTTACTGAAAGGATGCCAGTCAAGAACAACAACACCCCCCCCCCCCCCCCCTCTCTACTCCCCTACTTTCCTCCCCCTAGTGAGCAGAACTCTCAGGGGAGACTTGCCAGATTATAGCGGTCCAAGTTTGGAGCTTCTGGGACACTGTCGTCAGAGCTCCTTTATCTCGGGGAAACAGATGCACACAATGGTGTCCGCAGGGGGGTGGGGGGGGGGGGGGGTTTATGGATAGGTATGTGGGTGTTTGTAGAACACCCCCCCCCTCCCCCTCCATCTCCCATCCCTCCCTCCTTTTTTCATCTCGCAAATGATTGTAATACCTGTCCTCCGTATCCCCTGTGGGCTTGGCTGGGTCCCACACCTGACTCCCTGCCGGGTGGCTTTGTCTTTGCAAAAAAGAAACGAAGGTCCTGTTGGTAGCGATTACACTTTGATCTTGAGGAAGGGAAATAAGGTTGTTTTCTCTCTGTAGCCAGGTCACTTCGTCATCCAAAATCTGCCATGGCTGGGTGTAGCCTCGTGGTCAGAGGAAGAAATGTGAAATTGTATGTGAATTTGTTTGTACAAAGTTCGAAATGGTATTCACTACTTCCCAATCGGAAAATAAAATATTGAGCTAATGAGTTAGCCTTCGTGTTGTCAGAGTAACTCATTAGCTAGCTCAGGCTAACTCATTAGCTCAAAGTTTTATTTTCCGATTGGGAAGTAGTGAATACCATCAGTGTGTCAACCAGATGAATGTGTTCATATTAACGCTGAAATAAACGAATAAAAGGACCAGCCAGTTCAGCTCTAGTGTAAATACTTTTTTGGGCAACGATTTTTCGTTGGGAGGAGCTGCAGAACAAAACTTGCTAAGCCGCTCCTTTAGTTTGCACAACTCTCGAGTCTCTTCGTTAATTCTTTCAGAAACAAAAACAGAGCGTTGGAATATTTATCTAGTTACGGATTCCAAAAGCTGCCTGTGTCAACACAAACCTTTTTTTTCCCCCCTTTCTTCTCGCTGCCTTCCTCATTTTGGAGACGTAGCCGCTTGCATTAGCACAGCTCTGGTTTAAGCCTTGAGCATGGAACAGGCTTATTCTTCCCCACTTCTCCATGGATTAGTTACTGCATATAGATCTAATTGAATTTCATAGTAGTCATAGAGAAGGCACACAATTCCAAAAAGGCACAGACGCACCCCCCCTGCAAAACACAGACACCACTGTAAGGATTCAGCCGAATCCTGCCTTACATGCTATATGCTCTTAGATGGTGTTGCTTCACATCTGCCATAGCGCCTTGCAAAAGAAGATACTTCATTGTTGTTAAAGTTCATAATCACAGTTTTGGTTTCAGTCCCATATCGGCTGGCTGGCTGTACTCTGTTTTGCGTTCGCTTGAGAATGGAACCAATATCATATTTGTTCCAGGACTAGGCAGATACACAACCATATAGCTGTTAGACAGATAGCTCTCTGCGTAGCCTTAAGAGCGTATCGTGTTACCATTGATACAAGCCATTGATACAAGCAAAATCACTTAGGCCTATGTTCTTCACAACGCATAAGTGTGTAGCAGGATATGCAGCTAAGCTATGGGGAACACTAGCTCATCAGCTAGCTATATTGCTACAAACGCGAAATATCAAGACAATGGCAATCCTATGCCGACTGTATTCCATATCCTGCTTCGGTTTATTCATTGTTATTTATTCATTGTTTATTAAAGGATCCCCATGAGCTGAAAACACTGTATTCAGCTAGAGAATGGTTCAGTGGTGAAGAGGCAGAGGTGTGAGACCACGAGCACACTGGCCGCCCCAAAGGTCACCGCGCTTCAACTGTGCTATCAGCAGAGCGGATATACTGTAGTTCTACGAAACCGCATTGCCGTTTAGATTCTAAACGCCGTCTTTGTGCATTTAGATACGAGTGGACTGAACGCTAAAGTTTAGCCCGAGACCATGTGATTAACCATATCATTGGGAGGGTTCCTCACTGTTGAAATGCATTTCCTTCCGCTGCTGTTGATCTGGTGATCTGTGGAAGCATCACAGTGGCGAAGCACAAATAAAGGACTCTCCGATATTCCCGGAGACACTCATGCTTGCTTTATGCATCCGGATATTGGATTAACCTTATTGCCCTGACACAGAAGGTTTAAAAGTAGTAAAAATGACTGCTATTACCAATAAGTATTCCAAATATAAAAGTAAAGGAGAATAGACATCAAATAAAGTAAATACATTTTACTATAAAATACATAAATACTGTAAGATCATGTTTTTTACAAGACATGCCTGTTGTGTCCTTATAGGCGCAATGCAGTCATTTTCTAGAACCTTCCGGAACAGCCGACATAAACAACCATGTTTCCCTCTTATTGTTGACCGGTCTGCCAAACTGCTTTGTGAGCAATGTGGAGGAATATAAAAGTTTAGAAGCAAATTGTCCTATTCCTGCTACCCCAGGCTGTTCTATTCTCTTCAACATTCTCCCTTTTTTGCACAATTTCAACATCCATATGGTACCTCAGAAAATCAGAAATGGAACAAGATGGATTGGAGTCAAATAGCGGCACTAATAAACAGGCATGATTATTCTTTCCCATTACAGAGCATGCTAGCACACACAATGCTGGCACATACAATTTCTACCACCCCTTAATTGGTACAGTTCTGTATTTGTGGACCTGCAGGCCAATCTAAGAGCTATAAGTAGCAGGTTGGTGAACAGTGTGACTCAAAGTGGGGTTGTGCAGTGCATTCCACCGACTTTCCTGAATATAAAATCTTTGGTTCATACTTCATGCTAACATATTTCTGGGGTCCATGCTAATGTTCAGTATTAAAAGAAAGCCATGTTACTGACATTCATGCCTTCATATCTTCACATGTAATGCTTTTTAAATTTTTTACCATTGGTTTTGCTTAAGGGTATGAATATATATAAAGGCAGAAAATGGAGATAAATTATTCTCACACTTCTTCCATATAACAAGAATGGGCCAAATGAATGTGTTTATTAGAAACAGGGCTTAAACAGCCCAGATTCACATCCCCACTCTCTGTTGAAGTGTTGAATTTACACGAGCGTACGCAACAAGAATCAAAACCAAACGATGACTCAAAAATAATATCAAGTAATGAGAATTTCACCGGGAAATTGAAATTCAGGAATGTCTAATTGTTGTTTTGGTTTAAGACTCAAAGCTTTGCTATCCTCCGGTGTATGTTTCCGTTGCATAAATGCCACAACATTGTTGATCATATAGTTTGCACAACATTCTCCTGACAAAATAATAATTAGATCATATTTTTTTCGTGAGACATTTGCATTTCTACAGCCTATTCATTTCACGCACGGTGCACCAACGTGGAAACGTTACAACTGGTTCAGTTTGCTGCCAGAGACTCGTTTTGAGCTTTGATACATCCACCCACCCCCCCCCCCCCCCCCCCCCCCCCCCCCCCCCCCCCCCCCCCCCCCCCCCCCCCCCCCCCCCCCCCCCCCCCCCCCCCCCCCCCCCCCCCCCCCCCCTCCCCCCCCCCCCCCCCCCCCCCCCCCCCCCCCAAGCAGCCTGTCTGCGAGGCGGAGAACAAAATAAAAATGGAGGTTGACATTTTCGGTTGGATATGCCGAGCTTCAGCCTCTCTGGGAAACAGGTGTGTGCGGCGAAGCACCAGGTGTGCAATAATAATAAAGCCAAAAAAACCACCTCTTGCAGCTACCAGGACGGACCTCCGACTCTCCCGCTGAACCCCAGGGCATCGGGGGTAGGTAGAGGAGTGGAGGAGAAGTAGCCGTGGGGGGTTAACTGGTGGGACCAGGGGTTACCTGGTCTCACACCTTCTCCCTGTCATCTGCTTCAAGATGGTGGAATGTTAATAATACAAACAAAAACATTATACCAGCAATCCTACCAAGGGGATACAAGAACATGTTGGCAAGTGGGAACATGTGTTTTGTTTTTATATCGCACCCATTGTTAAATAACAATCTCATCTGAAGTTGCTACTTTTGCTTTTTATATTTCATGACGGTACCTTGACCAACATGAAATATAAAACAGCAGAAAAGAAACTCAACGAAACACTTTCCTGGCAGGCACGGAAGCGGTAGACGATATGAGCACCTACTGACAATATGTGTTGGAAATTAAAGTGTGTTCGGATAACCCAAAGGTCATGGCAGCAGAGAGCAGAGAGGGGTCAAAGCAGAGCGCTGGCCCCAATTAGTGTCTGTAGGTTGTTCACAGAGCACACCAAAAACACATACGAGGTATGGATTTGAATATCTGTTGATGTATCAGCATGTCTTTTGACAGGCATCACCACACCATGCGCTGCATTTCTGGCTTGCTTCAAATAGCTGGATGATGTCCTCACAGCTCACAACAAACTGAATCCTAGTTCATTTGGAAGCGGACCTTGGACTCTTTTCAGACAATGTTTCCATGGTTTTGGTGCACAACAGAGTTCAAATGTATGTTCTTACCAAAGGAAATCCTCCAGGGTGCAATTACAACAGAAAAATATAGGGTAGGTCTGGAGCCATCCTTAAGAGCTCAACTGTGCAGAATTACAAATTATAAAATAAACGTCAAAATACATTACTATATTTCTTTATGACATTTAGGGCACCTTTCAAGTGAAATCAAACACTAAATTCAAACCTCAGCGACAACGCCATTCCTGCCCAAAGTCAGGTTATAGATGTTTTTTGATTGGTTGAAGTCTTGCCAGGTGATGTCACAGTCCATGCAAACGACGTTATAGTGACATCTCCGGGAGCTAATTGTGTTTTTGATGCTATCCCTTTGGTTACTGTCAGTATTTGGAATTGAAATGCTAATGGAGGCTAATATCTAAAAACAGACCTGAGAGAATGCCAGCTTCATGCTGGGGATGTATTTCAAAGATGAGACAGTCGGTGTGTGTGCCACGCCTAGACAGAATGTGAGGGGATAGTGCGAAAAATGATATTTTCCCCTTTGAAGTGCTGCAGTTGCCTTTCAATTAAACTTCAAATGTTATCAGTGCAATGCAGCACATTTATCCCTAATGAACTGCAAGTATACGGGCAAATCTGGCAATTCAATTGTTGGTGGAACCAATTAAGATGATATGTGATAGAACGACGACGGCAATTGCAGTGGCGTGTGCAAAACAGCACGACGGTAAACTCACAACACACCAGCCAAAAGGTTGAAGCAAGATTATTACAAGTTGCCTTCAAAACAGTTTTTACCACTCGATATAACACCAATGTCAAAAGTAAAAACAAATAAAAAGGCACTTTGTCCCCGTCCCCCCCCACAAACACACACACACACACACACACACACACACACACACACACACACACACATATCCAGGACCAGATTTACACCCAGGGCCGTGTCGGATCAATTTAGGGGCCCTAATTGTCTTTGCTTGTTAATTTGTACCCTTTCTTATCTATTTAATTACCCAGGAAACGGAATAGTAGACACATCATCAAAACATCTCTCGCGTATTAAAAGCCAGAAATTGCACTGCGGAAATAATAATAATAATAATAATAATAATAATACCGCACACATACAACACATTGCTGTGTAGCAAGCAGTTGGCAAGCGCAGTGAAAGATATATCTCACGCACAAAATAAAACACCCATTCAAATGTTCAAATAACCTTTCAAATGCTATACACTCCCACAGTTAATGATGGGGGCGGGAAGTGGGGGATGCCTAGCAACGGCGTGCTAACCTCCATGACTGCACTGACTGCGTTTCACCATGAGGTTAATACTCACCGTGGGATGTGTACAGCTATCGTTCACTGCTCTCTGACATGGGATCCCAGTGAGCCCAGAAAAGCTCCAATGAAACATTCGCAGATCATAGAGAACACAGATGTTTTTTTAAAAGCACTAAAAGGTCGATCCGTCAGTCAGTCAGTGTCAATCAAAAGTCATTTATAATGCACGTTTCATGCTGAATACGACGTGGTTAACGGGGAAACAGCACAACAGGAACGAGAAATAAAATGACGAATACAAAAATACAATACGAGAAAAATCAGAAACACAGATACATTTAAGAGGTAGATTTAAAGAGAAAATATGACAATGGCCGTGTAGACAATGGCAGCAAAGACAACTCTTTTTACAGAGCCAAGTTCACCTTTACGTGTTCTCCCCAACACACTTCTGAGGCTTTGTCTGCTACCGTGCCATGTGACACCATGAAGAAACCGTGTGACACCACGAAGAAACCGTGTGACACCGCGAAGAAACCAAGCATCTCTAATCTTGAGGAGCATCTGTGTGCCGTCATCTTTTTCCACACTTCTCCAAGACGCACCCAAGAGCAGATACGTGGCAACGAGGCACGAGGCAACGCCACGCAGGTAGGTTGAAGTCCCCTGCCATATGTCTCTGAGCTATGCATTAATCACACTTTGTTTCCACAGCCAATGCATGACACAAACGAATCACCTCCAGAGATCCAGTCACACTGGAGTTTAACAACGAACAATGTTTGCTGGAAGGGCTTTTGAAAATGTTTCTTTATTTTTGTTGAATATTCAATTCTTGAGTAATAAAGCTGTAAACTACTATTGGCCAATCAAGGCCCACAGGTTAAACCAGCCATCACCACACACACACACACACACATGTGTGACATGACATGACATGACAAAAAACGCCTGCAAAATAACTACAACTCTGCAATAAACCGGTCATCAACTGCCTGTGTCTTGGTGTTGGAGGAAAAGCCACATCAGTGGCGTGTGGCAGGGTCAACTGCTACACTGGCAACCCAATGTGGGGCCCCTCCGACCCGGAAAGGGACACAGAAGGGCTGCCTGAATGCGCACTGGAGCCGCCAACCGCGGCGACAGGCAGCCACCTCCCAGCACCAGCCCTTTCCCCGACGGCAGCGATGGTGGATGGTGGAGCCCAGCGGAGGACGGGCGCGTGTGTGTGTGGGTGGTGGCTGGTTTAAGCAGCCTCACCTGGCCCAAGTCAGACTGATTAGACTCTGGGTCTGCTGGGTGAGGCTGCACACCTGTGGTGCATTGGCCAATCAAACCAGCCACCACCACACACACTCGAGAGTGCTGACATGTTAGCATTTTCCACCTGCTCTGCCTGCAAGACAACTACAACTCTGCAATAAACCGGTGTACTCATCAACTGCCTTGTGTCTTGGTGTCGGAGGAGCCCAGCGAAAGCCATTGAAGTGCCGTGTGGCAGGGGAAACTGCTACAACAAACACAGACAAAGGCTCCGTAGAATGTATGTGCTGAGCAGGGTCTCCATGCGGCAATCCTCAGGTGTCTCTAGACCGCCAGGCTCTGGCGAGTTAGCGCCGCTGATTCACCGTAAACGCAGCTTTTATTCCAGTGTGAAATCTGGTTTTCCAGCATTTACAAATGTTGTGAGGTGCATCGGAAGGAACACGTAGACATGGCATGGGGGAAATGAGAGGCTGATCTCGAAGGGCTGGTGCTACGAATAGCGCAAGACACTATGTCTGAGTGGATTACTCCAGGTGTATTTTATAGCGCTCTGTACGCTATAGACAACTGATCACGGCAGTATATTGTGCTCTAATTGAGGGGTTATGCTTGGGATGGTTTGTGGAAGAATGTGGTGAAATAGGCCCCTTGTAGGATAGTGTGCTAAACTGGCGTTTTCACTTAGCCGGGTTTTTAACAGTCCCGTGAATAGTCACTCATCTAAGAAGAGCGGGGATTCAGCAGGGAGGCAAACAGATTGGTGTTAAGCAAAGGTATTACTGAGATGTCTGTTTGGCTGAGCTATTTGGGGACTTTACAGATCTGGTTTGTAGAAAGAAAGAGGAGCATTGTCGTTAAACGGCACTAGATCTCATTATCACAGTTTAGACTGTGAAATAACTTCGGGATTTTTCAACCTGGACCCTATTTTCCCATCATTTTGGGTCCAAGTGACGAGTGCGGACAACAATTTTTGAAATTTCTCAATTTTTGAATCGCAAGAGCGATTCACCGTCAGCCGCGAAACGTCTGCAATGTAAACCTTTGGGGCAATAGCGCCCTGTCAATGTCCGTCCTCTAAAAGTACTTGTTCTTGCCACTGACAGGCTCAGATTTCTATTATAAGTTTCTGACAACATTATGGAAAGGATCCCTACAGAGAAATACAACTTTGTTCTTTGCCTTTTGCTTAATCCGGTCTATTTTGGAGAGAGGAGTGCCGGGAAAAGTTTGTTGCGTTGGACTCCAGAAAGCGTAGCTTAGTGTTATCTAAAAGATTTTCAAAGTCATGGCTGAATATTCAGCTGATTTCGACTCGCGAGATTTCAGAGCGAGACTTCTCCTTGAGCGAGACTTGGTTAGACACAATAACAAGCGAAAGGTAAAGAAAAAAGTGCTATTTCTCTGTAGGAATGTTATCGGATACTTACAATAACAATCTGAGCCTAGCAGTGGCAAAAACAAGCACTTTTAGAGGACGTACAGTACATTGACGGGGCGCTATTGCCCCAAAGGGTTACACATTTTGAAAAGATCGTTCGATGTTAAAGTTAAGCGTATCTTATCTTTAACATTTAAGTTACATCAGTGGCCGACTATCCAGCCAACACCGGACAAGATACAGCGACCAAAATCGGTCAAGCTGAGTCAGTGTTAAGCTGTACTCGAGCAGGTCATGTCTGTTTACTTTGCTTCAACAACTCATATCCACAAACCTGTGGTTTGTGGATATGACATTTTCCTGCGCCTCAGGAAAATGTGAAAATATGACCGTATCTCTTTCATTATTAACAAGGTTCAGTTTCTACTTTGATAAAAAAGAAAAAAGAAAAACAGCAACACATGTAGAAGTTGAAAGTCTCCAATTTTGTTTGTTTGTTGAACGTCTTACGTTGTTGTTGTTGTTGTTAAAAGTCAACAGTTGTTAGCGTCAACTGTTACACCCGCAAAATCAATACAAAATAATACCCAATAATACGACCAGTAATCATTTGTCAACACGGACCATCTGGCTCGTGCTTTTTCTGATGAGAACTCCCCCTTTTTCCCCCTGAAGCACAAGTTGTTGTTTCTACCCTGTCTTACATTTTGATGCAATACCGAGCAGAGATGTTTCTCTCTGGCGAGCCGGTAGCCTCTGAGTGCTAACGCCGAGCAGGTGAGATACAGGTGAGCACACGCTGATGGAAAGCAATGCAGACCTTGGGAAGGCCGGTGAAAACACTTCGGCCTCGTTCCTGGAAGGGTTTAGACATGCTGCACATCACAGTAAGATCAAGCTGGGACCCTCAGACTTCAGCAAGGATCCCTGGGTACCCTCTCAGGGAAGGCTTGACCACTGTGTGTGTGTGTGTGTGTCGGTGAGAATTGTATACGCCAGTTGCATAACATATTTTCATAGCATATACATAGCAAGGATATGTATTGAAGCACCAGATATGTCCATAGGATACAAAACTAGGAATGAATAGCTTCTTCATTTTGATTTGATTCATTGGCCCAAATACTTATCAAAACAATAGGCATCATTTATTTATCACTGTCAAGTACAGCTATACCTGGATTGGCCTAGTACAGTATTTCTACAGAGCTATTGTTACATACATCCATCAACGCACACACACACACACACACACACACACACACACACACACACACACACACACACACACACACACACACACACACACACACACACACACACACACACACATATACATATACATACATACATACATACACACATACACCCTACATAGGCCTATAG
>OOFB01040259.1:5304-17401 GCA_900323305.1 Trachyrincus murrayi
TTTTTGTGGAGGAAGACAAGCTGGTCAACATGGCCAGCTTTCAGGATACTTCTCTCTCCCACACAGGTCAGCCAATGCACACAAGCTCCTTGGTCTCTTCACGGGTAGCTGGGGGGCGGGGGCGGGGCCATCCTCGTAGTTAGGTGGGTGATCACCCTTCTCTGACTTGTCAGTCTCCTCCACCGGAGTGTCTGCCTCCTCTTGCTGCTGAAAAACATCAAAGCTTCAAATCAAACTAGTATTAATATTAATTAACTACCGCAACACGTAATCTGAGCCCAAATCCATCCTATTGCACATTTCCGTTATGTACATAATTATCCAAGTCCAGCTAATAAAACTAAATGGTCATCAATATCTTTCATTTATACACATATAACATTTAATGTTTCATATAATAAAAACAAATAGCCTCATTTATTTACTTCTTTATGGCAGCCACCACAGCATCAGTCATTTAGGAGTAGGTCTCATTGGTCTCTGCTTCAGAGAGAAAGGGTAGATCCTTAAACCTAGGATCACTAGCTGATGCCATGCACAGTGTGTCCCTCTCATTGGCATTCCCCAGATCTTGTGCTAAAGCAGCCTTGATGTCCTTCACTGTCTGTGTGTCATCTAGGCTTTCTTCTGTGCCCATGACAAGCTTGGCATGAAGTGGTGCAATGATAGCCAGAGTGGGCATGCTCTCCTCTGACATTACCACAGTGGCATCCTTCGTTGGCCTGAGTGCCTTGAGCATTTCCTCTGTACATGTGATGTCAGCCTCGCTCAGTGTGAAGATATCCTTTTCACTCTTTCTGACCTCTGTTGAAAGGAGTGCTGCATAGATGGCTGGTTGTTAACTAAATGTCTTTCTATCATGTCATAAGAGCTGTTCCACCTTGTGACAACGTCTGTGATCAACCTGTGTTTTGGTAGCTGTGTGCAAAACATTGTACGTGGGTCATGTCTGCAAGTCCAGCCGTGACATTCATGCATTGTCTGTTACAATGACGGGATATTTCACTTTCAATCTCAATGAGTTATTTTGGTTGCACAAGTTGAGGTCGGTGTGTGAACTTGATCCAGAGTGAATTGAGAGGGATCGACTCATTTTTTAATGTTAGCCATTACTAGTCAGCTAGGTTTGCTAATGCTAGCGGTGCGCCCTTCTTCTTCCTTTCTCAGTTTACGTTGTTATGTTGGAGTGGAAGAGTCAAATGGCTGAAGATACAACACTGCTAGCTATCTGGGGTTTAAACACAACACAAAATGAATGACTGCCACTAATCGTATCACAAAACATAAAATTGCGATACTCAAGTGTATCGATATTTTCTTACACCCCTATTCTAAACCAATTCTTCCTAAAATATGTAAACAGCAAAGCACCCTCCAGTTCCCCCTCTCTAATCGAATGGAAGTCACATAATTAGTACAATATTTATTCATTTCAAGGAAAGGTTATTTACTGGAAGACTTATCAAGAATTAGACTGATTGAAAAGAAAGCCTGTATCTCAAAACCAGCAGCTAAGGGGCTTGCATAATGAGAAGCTGTTAAATTACACGAACCAGGGTTCAAACCCTCTTCAATAGTAATCACCATGACAACAAGAACAGTCATTCATTTGGGACGTGTTTACCGGTGTCAGCTGAAGGTGTTTTCCCCATAGGATTCCACCAGATTAGAGAATTATTAGGGAATTATTTCACGGATTTACTTTTTTTCTTTTCTTTTTCCGATGTTCTCCACACATGACCTTGACCCCTCCAGGGGGCTGCAGTCGTCATGGTCTTTCTATTTCAACACCCTCCCCCCCAATCCACCATGTCCCCCTAAAGTACACACACACACACAAATACACACACACTTGATTAGATGGTGTAGGTGAAAACGAACTACTAACTACTATGCCACCTAGTGAAAAACATCTCGTGGTGGTGCTAATATCCCGCCTATTGAAATGCATGATTAGCGCACCGCGATGTGTGGCTAATAATGGCGTGGTCCGCCACACAAAGGGGGTGTCGGAAAAGCAAATAATGGGCATGACGTTGACTCACTAATTGTTTTGAAGCGGTCAAGGTCACGAGACTTAATCGGCGTGAAAACCAGAGAGAGGAAATCAACTTAGTGGTAGCCTACTCCGTTACGGATAGTTCACATATGATGATTATAACACACGCACGCAGTACTGCAGTACCTACAGCTAATTCTAGGAGCGAGAAAGAGAGAGAGGGATTGACCAAGACTGTAATGATACGCACGCTGGCGGAAAGTGTTGATGGAGTGATGTCGAGACAATGATGGAGAGAGACAGATGGAAACATCAGCTGTCCCTCGAACTCCCATTTAGAATTGCTGCTGTGGCCTGCTCCAGCTAAACAAGGAGGTGGGTGGGGTAAGGATGACTAGCATTATGAAGTGAATTTGAGTGCAGTGCAGTGTGTGTGCGCGCGTGTGTGTGTGGGCGGGTGCTGTGCTTACAAGTGAAGCAGCATGCGCCTAATGACCACTGGGGATGTCACAGTTGGGTAGAGAGAGCGCGAGTGAGAGTGAGAGAGAGCGTTTGGGGTGGGTGGAGGGGGTATATTAATTTAGCAGAGAATTGCTTAATCTTGTCCAGATGGGGCTCAACTTTATCAGCTCAGCAAAACCCAGCACACAACCTGGTGGAAGAAACACAGGAAGAGGAAGTCAGATGGGATAAACTTTTGTTTACATTTGTGGCGAGAGCACTCACGTCTTCACAGAATGGGTACAACTAAGTCATTTAGACAAATGATGTTGGTAATGGAGGTTTTACTGCTCTCTTCTTTTTTACAACCTCGGTCACGAGACATCAACAACATGTGAAATCTCTCTTGTTTGCAGAGGGCTTCACAGGAGCTGAGGATCATGTTTTTGGACCTTGGGAGGAATGGGGGTTAACATTGGCCCTGTTTACACTATATGAAGATTCTTGCATCTAGATTGTATTGAGATTAAAAAACTCATGTGTTTACACGAAGGGACAGCGCGCTCACAACCGTCTCAGCCTGTTTACACGTAGAGTAGAGTTTGTACCACATCCATGGTTTGCACAATCTTGCGCAAGCTTGTGTAAACAGGGCCAAAGAGTGCACGAACTCCTCAATCAGAAAATAACCTTCAACTAACTTCTAATTAATTCACATTTCTACATTTCTACATTTGTTGAAATTAGTTTCTAACAAACCCTGTTAGCCCACCTAAGAAATCCACAATGAACCTTTTCACATTATTAATGTATTATTTACTCTGTTCCTGTTTTCTTTGTTGTGATTTCTGTACATGCTGTTAATGTTTGAAAGCCAATTCTGATGATTTTCTGAAAGGGGCCTACATGTTGTGCTCTCTATTCTCATATTCTCCTACATAAAAATCGAAGAAGAAAATAAAAGGCTGACTGATTTCATTCTGTTTCTTGGTGTAAAACCAGGACGACGTAGAACAACATTTTTGTTTGGTACGTCCAGCCACTTTTAAACTCTGTGACGAGCTGAATTTGCTTCAGCTCGATTATGGGGACTGTTAATATGTCATAAAAGGGTTTTGTTGGTTTGTTGCTTAATTCATCCAGTTTAATATTTACGTGTACATGATGTATGGGCAGTGTAAAACAAAGACACATTCATTAGTTTATACTGTCTTTCACCGTCTCCACCATCTGTACATTTACAATGTAAATTAAACCATGAATTACAATTTGGAAGGAATACAGCAGTTATGTATCTTTTAAATTGAGTTTCCAAAATCAACCTTGTAATATGCTGGCCTCTATACGACTCCCCAACTCTCATTGGACCATTGTGAATTGCAGATCACTAAAAGTCATGAATCTATCTTCATTGCAAACGACATGCAAATCAAAGACTTCATTGTAACTTCTTCCAGATTATGGTTTACGAGCATCGTCATTTGACCTCTAGTGCTAGTTCTGTTGACATTCTTTCACGTGTTGAGGCAGCATGTCTTCCTCCAGCCTACTTTCCACAAGCTCCCCTTGTAGAACTCATTACATGTACAACTCCAATCCGAATTAGACAAGTGTTAGAGATTGCATGCAATATACTTCAAGTTATAAAGGTACCTTGGTATAAAACAAGAGATTTCGATTGAATCTGTGTTTTGTGCAGTGATTTGGAATTCAAAGTGTTACTTTATCAGCTGGACAAACATCAGCTTCTGAAAAAAATGAATCAATGGCTAGTTATAAAGCTTTGCTGAGCACTGTGTAATGCAGTGCGTTTAAATCATCCTAAGAGATCATTGTCCATTGGCATTTAGAGAGTTTTCCCCCCTAAGTAAACCTCGCCCCTATTAAAGCCTGGAGCCAGATTTAAACTTTTAACTTTCTACCTGTGAAGACAGATTATATTTTTCTTTGAACCCAGGCAAGCCCGCCCGCCCCTCCCCCACACAATTTCATGGTCAATGAGTAGCCCTCACAAACAGCCCCATGCCTCCTTAATATTTCATATTTCAAAAATGTTTGGCTTATATACTGACCTTTTTTTTCTTCCTAGAAGTTTTGCTTTTGGCCTAAAGGGGCCCACTTGTTTTCAGTGTGATGTTCAGGGAGGGGCTTGTTCTTTAGTACATTAAGTGTTCTTTATACATTGGCCTGTGAAGCCCTTTGAGATTAGAACTGTGTTAAGCAGTTTATAAATAAACTGCACTTAATGTCCATCATTCACAGTAAGTACTGTACATATATGAGCAGATTGCTGTAAAAATAAAGACTCTGAGATGGCCCTTCAGTGTGAAATGTATGACTTCATGTATGACAATCATATTATATATGATTAATATTAATATACATCAATATTATATGAGATAGGCTACTCCCACTACAAACTTTTGCCAAAATCACAAGGGGATACATGAAGTAGAATTGTTGAATTATTGTTGTTGTTTTTATTATCACTATATAATCAATTCTGTGGGCCGTTGATGCGAGTGGTAGCCTGTTACAGCAGCTCTTTAACTCTAAATGTATATAGATTCGATTATTTAGTCTTATTTTATTTTTCTGTATCTCATTCCTATATATGTCCTGTACCCTCTGCTGTGACATGACACCCTAATCATTTTCCCATCTGGGATTAATAAAGTCTTATCTTATCATAGCCTTACTACCTTTCCTATTAAAGTCCAGACAGTGCTCCACCATCTTTGTTCCATCCACAGAGCCACACACAAGACACACGAGTCCATTATATGCTGTAGTGAAGTGATCCCTTGACTAGCATGATGTGTATCCATCACTTTTGTGAGGACTGTTTTGATTGGTCGTTCTAAAATTGGGTCATGTCTGCTAGATCCAAGCCCATATGGAATAAAACACCTCATGAATCATGTACACGCCGATGGTAAGTGTGTGTGTGCGTGTGTGTGTGTGTGGGTGTGTGGGTGTGTGTGTGTGATGTCTCTGTGTCTCTGACACAGAAATGCTGCTCTGTAGTTTTAGTAGCTAAATGTCGTTACTTTTTAAACCAGCGACATCCTCGTTCTATGTCTTAGTCTAATAACACTAGTGGATAATACTGCAATAGTTGTGATACAGTGTAGTCGTAATAATAATGATACTCAAGAGCAGATTCACCTTGTCAGTATGAATAAGAAACTGTATAGTTATATCTAGTCTTTAGGCAGACACGTTTTATCCAAAGTGACTTCCAGGTCACAACAATCAAAGCATGCAGTCGATATTGGAACTACAAAAATGTAGTGTGCTGCACCACTAAGTTTCTGACGAAAACAACCAGATGTAGCAAAGTAGCAGAAAGACTCTTGAATTGAAAAACAATCTGTAACACACCATGATGACATTTTGCGTAGTATCTTTACGCAGAAGGTTCGCATATAGACTTCAATGTCATACGTTAAAATTTTCCCGTAGAAATGACGAGTTGCGTAATATCTTGACGCATAAGGTTCCCATATAAGAGGCACCCCATGGCTTCACCTACTGACGTTTAGGGTCGCCATTATATTTTAATGTATGTTCTTGACAGAGGCAAGCAGGGATAGTTTGTCACGACCCGATCTGTTTCCAGCCCCGTTGTTTGTTGTCTCGTTTCTAATGTATTCTATTTGTAGACACTTGTGAGACAGCCTATAAAGCCTGGAAATCGTTTGGTCTCGGGCTCTCTCTCTATGCTCGTCTGAGGGACTCCATGTTCCCCCTTTTTTAGTTTTCCCTGACCATGGATATGGTTGTTTACTTCTTGGGTACACCAACATACACCACAGCACATCTTCACGCATTCACACTGATTTCACTTATGGACCATACACACCTGGTTTGTTTTCTTTTGGTTAACTTTAGTTCTTTAAATCAAACCATTTTGTGAACCTTCCTCATTGGTGTGTTGGTCCACTATTTGTTATGGTCTTGAGCCAGGCCATGACAAGTTCAATACGTTTTATGTAAAACAAAACAAAAGCTCACAGGCCTGGGAGTCCAGGAAACAGGATACAGAACACACGATACCACTAAGCTCGAAACCAATGACAAAACAAACACATGACAACTACACCTGACAAGTACAACGATCCGACAAAGGACAAAGGAAGTTAACTGGTATATATTGTTTCGTATCCGTCCCCTTTTTGACCGCTTAACTGAAGTCTCGCTCACTGTCAATCTGGCTAAATGTGATTTTGGCAGGGTGACAGTGACCAGTGACACTTCAAGGGCCTGGGAGCTGAAACATCAAGCCGGGAACCTCAGGCGGACGGTCCGGACGCTGGACAGGGACGGAGCAGGAGACCTCAGGCGGACAGCCCGGGGACCAGACAGCTGGGCGGGCAGGAGGATGACCAGATGTGCGGAGCCGTTCTGGAGAACAACCAGACATGCGGAGCCACTCTGGACACCATCAACTTATATATATATATGGGATATATATATATATGGGATGGCTCGGGAGGCCGGCGACGTAGGCGGAACCGCTCTGAAGACCGGCGACAAAGGCTGGGCCACTCTGGAGGCCAGCGGCGTAGGCTGGTCCACTCTGGAGGCCGGCGACGTAGGCGAGACCGCTCAGGAGGCCAGTGGCATAGGCATGCTGGAGGCTAGCATGCTGGAGATTAGCTGACCTAGGTGCAGGCTGAAGGCTAGCATGCTGGTGGCTAGCATGCTGGTGACTAGCATGCTGGAGGCTAGCATGCTGGGAAGCAGGCAGAATCAGGGGTGTTGAGGAGGTCCTTAGCCCATCCGTTAGCCCAGGTAACAAATTCTTCAGCTAAGGCTTAGAGGACACTTTCTTGCGAGCCACAGACAGACAAATCCTTCTGTACTCACTATTAGGGTTTTTCCTCCAAAAATCTTGGAGGCACAGGAGATCACAAGTCACTTCATAAAGTTAATCTTCTAACAATCCATCTGCTAGGTCCATGGTTGGTCGGATCTTTCTGTCACGGTGGGTGCTGACAGGGCAGCAGGAACACAAGGGAGAGGACCCAAATGCACGCCGACAGAGGCAAGCAGGGAAAGTTCAATAAGTGTCATGTAAAACAAAACAAAAGCTCACAGGCATGGGAGTCCAGGAAACAGGATACAGAACACAGGATACAACTAAGATCAAAACCAATGACAAAACACATGACAACTACACCTAACAAGTACAATGATCCGACAAAGGAAGTGAACTGGTATATATATATATATTGTATATATATATATATATAGTGAGGGCATCTGGTAGACTGGTAGAGAACAGCAACTAAGACTCAAAGCAACACACAAACACACAGAGACATGGGCGTGGCCGTGAATAATGCAAGGTTTTCTATCATTGCTATGGTGGTTGCTATGGATGCTGCTATCGCTAAAACCACATAACTTGCATGTTATTTGAATCATTGTCTTTGCATTGTGTAGTTATCTGAGCTGTTATGTGTTATTTTATGTAACTGTTTGATGATATTCTTTCAATAAAAACGTAGATTTTAGAATACCCCAGGGATAACCTGTCAGTGAGACACTTGCTGTAGGGCTAGAGCCACCAAATGGATAATCTTGTATGTCCTTGAGGCCCTCTTTCATACGAAACAGACACCAGGGTTGCGGTCGAATAGCCATTTTTGCTTAGGAAGGTTCCTAACTGAGTGAATGACCCGGAAGTATCTAAGTGGCAGCCATGATAAGCTGGTCGAATTCTCTAAATGCTAAGGAAAGGTGCTTCAATGCTTCCTATCTTACCACCTTTAGCATAGAGTACACTGGACCATCCTTTACGAAAGGAAAGGACCCAGGCAGACCCACGTTGCATAATTACGTAGCCTAGTGTAACTGCAGTCGGATTCTCTTCGCACCGCGGTTGTCTTTAAGTCCTTATGAATTCTCCTTCACATCTTTCCTTGACCTCATGACGTTTTCCATAAAGGTAAAGGAAAAGTGGTTAGGAAAAGACATAGGACTTAATTTTTGGACTATTCGACCGCAACCCCAGGTCTCTAGCTCGCTCCCAAGTGTCATAGACCCCTAGGTCACCTGCTAATTGCATCACTTCCTGTAGGGCTATGACCCCCATGTTGATAACTTTAGTAGTCTTTTGAAAAACTTTTTTGTCTGCCTTTTACTATATTGATTGCATTTACGTTAAAACCTTAAAAGAGGTATTCATTTGTCATGATTATCGTGTTAAACAAAATGTATACTGTATATAAAATGAACCTTTGGAATGGACTTTTTGACAAAGCAATGGTGAACATAACTTCCAGGTTGCCCCAAAAAACACGTCAGTTTACCGGAGGGTGACTAGCATTGCTGCGGTAGCAATGCACCTAGTCTGTCAGAAATCCAAAGAAGAAGAAGAAGAAATACATCATCCCTGGGGCACTCAAAATATTTTTTTTTATTGAAAGAACATCATCAAACAGTTACATAAAATAACACATAACAGCTCAGATAACTACACAACACAATGATTGAAACAACATGCAAGCTACGTGGTTTCAGCAATAGCAGCATCCATAGCAACCACCATAGCAACGATATAAAATGTTGCATTAACTAACAAACGAAACATCATATACATTAACTGAATGACATTATGAAAATAAAATGCACATTTCTCGCTAGAAATGTTATTAAAACGCATTTTAATGCCGAAACTATCTTAAAATATTGCATTTTACTGGTTCGGGTTTGTATGACTAGAGTTGGAAAACACACTCGCATAGGCTTGCTTCCAATTATTTCGAGCGATTGTAATTTTGTATTTTAACAAACTGGTAGTGCTTTCTCCAGGTGCCTAGTCATAGGTGTAGTCAAAAACCCTCTAGTCATACAACCCCGAACCAGTCTGTGAGCCGAACATACATTCAAATATAATGGCGACCCTAAACGTCAGTAGGTGAAGCCATGGGGCACCTCTTATATGCAAACCTTATGTGTCGAGATATTTTACGCAACTCGTCATTTTCCGAATTTCTACTGGAAAATTGGAATGTATGACATTGAAGTCTATGTGCGAACCTTCTAAGTCAAGATACTACGCAAAATGTTGCTTCTGCCCAAGCAGCAAAACATGGCAAGTAGGGATGAGATCACGTTGCACTGAAATATATTCATATACATCCAACTCGTCAGGTCCATTTTTGTGTGAGGAAAGAGAGTGAATCAATCAACGCAGACAGTCCATTAAGTAAAGCATTCATCATGAAGTTGGGCCAGTCATTCCAGCCAGCGAAAGGTCTTTAAGAAGACCCAGCCCAGCGTTTTCCTGAGTCTGCACTTTGAGAGCGCAGGCAGGACAGGAGATGACCTCCGCTGTGGACATGCCTGAGGGGCAGGGCAGGGCTGCCTCATTCATAATGTATACGACGACACACACAAGGACCCTGTGGCTGTCCAGAGACACATAGGGCCGTTGATGGAAAGTGATATTTGGAAACCGAGGGTCATTTCTGCCAAGAGGATTTTGGATCTTCGGTGGTCTCTTGCAGTATAGCACAACTCAATAAGAGGTTACTACTACACAGTTCTTTTAGGTCTGTGGTACAATTCAATTAGCATTGGAATTGACCTTAGCAAGCCCACCCTTGGATGGAGCTATGAATATAACATAACATGGTGAGACATATGATTCAGTAATTGAATAGGGTGTAGCAATGATCCCTTCAGCAGCTATTGGACCTGCTTTCTCTAAAGCCAATGAATGCCCACTTTCATTTTGTTGTATATATAACACAGCTCTTGGTAACTCAATATCAATGTCTCCCTTACATTTCCTTGATTTCCGTGTTTAAGGATACCAACATTCTCCCCCTCTAGATTATTTGCATCTATCTATCTATCTATCTATTAGTGATGGGAATTACGACTCTTTTAAGGGAGCCGGATCTTATGGCTCCGTTCCTTTCTGGGAGCCGTTCAAAAGAACGGCTCATCATTCTTTTTTTTATTTCTTTTTTTTTAGGGGGTGAAGGTTACAAGGTTTATCTGCGAAATAACCACTAGGATAATGATATGATAGGCTCAGATTTGGATCAGATTCAAAGTTAGACAGCCCATCAATATCATTTCTTTTCACATGTGTGGACTATAGGTTTAGCAGTACTAAATTACTCGTATTGCCAGACCTAATGTCAATGATCTGCATTGTAAACATGCAGCAGCACAAGGTGACGCCAGATCCCTCTGTTCTGTCAGTGAACTTACTACTTTGAATTTACCCTCTGAAATGTGTTATGTAAATAAAGTTGCCTTGCCTTGAATGCAATTCATGCAACACTTAATATTAGCTTAGAAATTGTTTTATTGCACAATAACAAAACAAGTATAATGAACAAACAAGGCTTACTTGTAAATAATAACATAATAACACAATCAAAATGTGTAAACAAGACTCCAACAACAGCCCTGAAATGTGAGGCAGAGAAAAAATATATATTTTTACTCACTGAAAAATGTATAATTTCTAAAGAATAAATTGTTTATTTACCTTCCAACCATGTCACCTTAATGCTTTTACTCAACATTCCTACGTTATTGTTCATCCAACAGATAACAGATAACTTAACACCCACTTTTTTCTGCTACTTCTCTCAGCCAGCCACACTACTACTCAAGCAGCATGCTTTATGCCATCATCTATGGCACATTTGCATTCAGGAAAGCAAGTTCCCTCACTTTTGAGGGCTTAAGGCGATTTCTCCTCTCTGAGATGATTTGTCCAGTCTTGGAGAATATTCTCTCGGACGGAACTGACGTTGCCACAACGCAAAGCCTTTCCACCATGAGCTTGGTGAGCCTGGGGTACACAGTGGCCCGACTTTCCCACCACTTGAGGGGGTCAGAGGATTTTGAAAGAAGGCGCTCCTCTAGGTAAGACCGCACCTCCATGATGGCATCTGCTGTGGGATTCCTTGTTGACACTGCACCAGTTACCCGCTCATAGAAATGGCTCCAAAGGACTGATCCTCCAAAGGACTGATCCACTGCCTGCTCCTTCCTGTTGACCTGGTTGCTGGCTGGGTTCACTGCTGAGCTTGACTCTTCCTGCTGCAGTTGCTAATCTCTGGAAAGCCTCATCTGCAGCTCTAGCATCCCCAAATGCCACCTTTTTAATCTTGGGTCGAGCGCAGCAGCATCTCCAAGGGTGTGGTTATATTCCATTCTGTGGAATCTACCTGCCATGTTTGCACATAGAGACTTCGCCAAATCTGATGCTTCAAGTGTTTTTACACTTCTCTGTAACTCTCTGCAGTCCCTTGGCCAGCAATATTACCTTTGAGGCAGTCACGTAGCTAGTAGAGAAAAAAACCCAGGGAATATTACTATACATACATAGTGAGATAATTATTCTAGAAGAATGACACACTCCATCTTGTGATGCAGTCCTGTTTGGGTCGTAACGCTGCCATGCCCATTTGGATCTGAGTGGCCTTCAGTTTTTCTGCACCCAGTGTGCTCCTGTGAAAGTATTCCACTGCCTCTTTCACTTTATCAAGAATGGGTTTTAGGCCTTTGAGGGCATCTCTTGCTATCAAATTTATGGTATGCGCCGGGCATGGAAGGTGGGTCCATTTTGTGACTTGTATAGCCTTTGTAATGTTAGCAGCATTGTATGTAGCATGTATG
>OOFB01040272.1:0-11117 GCA_900323305.1 Trachyrincus murrayi
GGGGGGGGGGGGGGGGGGGGGGGGGGGGGGGAACTAAAATGGTCACTATATCCTCTACGGCAACGCTTCAAGCAGGTACTTCTCAGTAAATGAGGAGATAAAAAGGGACTGCGAGTGCAGAGGAAGAACACCCGGAGACTTGGGGAGGGGGGCTTTCACACGCTGCATCACCATACATGGAGCGGAAAGCAGCCAGGTCCATCTGTAAGTCATACACTCATGCTCTCCAAGTCTCCTTCACTCTCTCACACACACACACACACACACACACACGACTAAATGTCAAGTCATATGCTTCACAAAAAACATATCCAAGTTTTGTTTTTCAGTCTGCTTCCCCTTTAAAAAGGAAAACAGACATTTTCAGTAGTGGATTCTCCCCACCTTTGGAAAATATAATATTACATAAAACATAAACACAAATAATGATAACAACAAGAAGAAGAATAAAAAACCCATTTGGTCCAAACAAGTGTGTAAGGCTGACATAATGCGTCCCTTTGGATTAGCGGTTCATCTGTGATTGTGAGGATGACCACCGGTCCCTCATCACATCTAGAAGGCCCTCAGCACTCATGTGTGGCGGACATGTGACTCTCCCTGATTGTCCTGTAGATGCAGCCCACCGCCAGAGGCCTGGCAGGAGGGTGTACTTGCTGGATGCTGTGGGGGGGCCGGGTGATGCTGGTGACTGGGATGGGGGTGGAGGATATCGGCGGCCCATCGAGTGAGCCTCCATATGCAACTGCCTTTGGTTCTGCCCATAGAAAGACAATGAAAAAACAAACAAATCACACACACACACACACACACACTTTATTCCATTCAGTATATTGAATGTTAGGCGTTGTCCCTGGTTACCTGGAGCCAGTGTCTAGTCCGTCTCCTCCCTGGGGGGCGTGTCCGTCTGTGGGAGGGGCACAGCGGGCGTGCCCAGCAGACCACGTCTCACTATGTAGGGACACGCGGGGCCGCTGGGAATGTCCGCAAACCCTGGTGGGTGGAAAAGATTATAACATCCAAATAATAATAACAATAATAATAATCATAATAATAATCATGGCCGTCGCTAGCAGCACTACTCCTACTACACTACACTGGTAAGAGGCGTGTTCCGCTTGCCTTTCATCACCACCTCGGGGAGGCCGTAGGGCTCGTACTCTGTGTCGTCGAAGGCGGCCGACAGCTGGCTGCGGTTGTGGCGGATGCGCTCGGCCAGGCGGGCGGGGTCGGACGGGATGGGGAAGGAACCGGAGAACACGGAGAGCGGCGGCGCGGCGGCTGGTTCCTCTTCCTCCTCCACCATATCCTCCTCCTCCTCGGTCTGAGTGCAGGCGTGGTGGAGTGGGGGCGTGGCGGACACGCCGGCGGGCAGCGGGGAGTCGTGGGTTTGAGTGGCGGTGGTCCTCCTGGATGGCCATCCGCACATTTCTGGCTCCATGGCCGCAGCGGCATTGGTTGCCTCCCGGTCTTCGGGGCGCGGCGTTGCTTTGGTCTGCGGCGGTACTGGCGTTATATCTCCGGGGACGGGTCGCCGATCGCCGGGCGCTCTTTGGAAGGCTCCGGGCGGCGCTTTGGTTGTAGCGACCTGAGAGTGGCTGGCGTCCACGTTCTCCTTGTCAGAACCCTAGGAGGAGAACGTACACAGTAGAGACAAGTCAAGCTGTGAACTGCTGAATCTAAAATGATTGAGTGAATGAGTGACAACACTAGAGGGCTTTCTAAGGCAAACTACGCGGTTCATCAAGACGGCAATATAGCTAGACCACACCCGTTTAACAACTGGTTTAAAGAGTCACAAGGAGAGGGAAGATCACCTCATCATCGTCCATGAGGTCCTGAGATACGTCGGTCTTCTCAACATCCGACACGTTCGTTGGCTCCGTCAGGTCACTGTGCTGCAGTCTTGCAGGGAAAGGGAACACAGCGGTTATGTTGGATTTGAAACGTATCCTCACCACGACCAGAGACTAGTGTCAGTTGTAAATGTACCGTTCACACTGCAGCCAGCCACACACGGTACATGCATGTTTGTGTGTGCGTTTCTGGAACTATACTTCTATTTTGAGGAGTAAATATTCATTGCACAACGGACAGTTGGGGAAACAATCATCTGCACTGTGGCTCTGATAACCAAGCAAGTCGTTTCAGGTGAGACGAGCATTATGATCATCTCACATCACAACATCGAAATTATATCAATGCATCCTCCAGTGTGAGTGAGAGAGTGTGTGATGTGTGTGTGTTACCTGCAGGTGAGCATGCAGCCTTGTAGTTTCCTAGAG
Source organism: Trachyrincus murrayi (assembly GCA_900323305.1). NCBI lineage: Eukaryota > Metazoa > Chordata > Actinopteri > Gadiformes > Macrouridae > Trachyrincus > Trachyrincus murrayi. The sequence goes on from OOFB01040272.1 coordinate 2,286, forward strand.
GAGCAGGACAGGACCAGCTGGTCCTCTCTGATCACCGTCAGAGTGCCTCTGTCCTGGACCATGTCCCGGGTTAGGTCTGGCTCCTCCGGGCCCAGCGTAGAGGCCTGGGCCTCCACCGCCACGGCCCCTCTAAGAGCCTGGGAGCTCTCTGGCTGAAGGCCGGAGGCTGGGGTAGGCAGGGAGGCCAGTCTCCACAGAACCAGCTCCTCAGCTTGTTTCTCCTTCTCCTCAGACACAGCCCTGAGCTTGGCCTGCAGCGCCACCACCTGGCGGGTAGCGAGACGACAAGAAACAGAAGGAATAAAAACTAAAATAATAACAGTAATAAGAACACAAAATGTTTTGATAATTCCCCCAGTAGTTCTCTTTAGGAACACTGGTAGTTCATCTCAGAATCATACATATGCATGATGGGCAAAATAAATAAAAGTCTACACAAGAGCTGTAGGCCCACCTGCTGCTCCAAGTGGCTGACTTGAGCCACAGAGTCTTCTTCTGTCTCCTCCGTTCCGGTATCCTCTCTGTTCACTCCTTCATCCCTGCTCACCTTCACGTCCTGTAATCCCTGGCCGCCGCCACCAAGTGGCAGCCCCCCTGAGCGTTCCCGCTCCTCTTCAGGAGCCCGGGACCCAGCTGTGCAGGGTACGGTCTTCGTGCTTGGGTGGGAGTGTTGGCCCCTGGCGTCTGAGGCAGTAGGGTCCTCCTCCACCAAACCACCACTCACTTCACCGCTCACTTCACCCTCTCTGCCTTGTTCACTACAAACTAGTGGTGGGTGTGCAGGAGGCAGGGTGTCACCCTGGGGGACCCTTGGCGACGGTGCTTCTGCTTCACTATCGAGTGTTTGGTCACACGCACGGTCTTGGTCACCACTAGCTGTGTGATTGATCGTGTCTCCGGAGGATGAGTCTGATGGAGAGGCTGCAGTATGAAGCTCAGAGCTCCTGTGTGCACCTGCACCTGGATCTGTCGTGACCGGGGCCACCTCTTCCTCCCTGGGAGCCGTCTTGGCCGTGAGCCGGGCCAGCTCCTGCCTGCAGCACTGCAGCTCCTCTCCCCGGCTGAGGAGGGCGCTCTCCTTCTCCTGCAGCTCAGCCAGCAGGCCTGTAATGTGCTGGCTCTGCAGGTCAAAGGCCATGGTCAGCTGCTGGGTCTGACGGGTCACCTGGAGAGTGGAGGGATGGATGGATAGAAGGGTGAAGGGATGGACAGAGAAAGTGAAAGAGAAAATAACATACTAAATAAGCCATTGAGCAATATATATTATAATATTCTTATTTTCATGTTTCACTGATTACTAGTGATTACTAGCACTGCATAAAGTCCCATTATTCAAACACGTTATATCATATAATAAACTAATTGTAAGGTGCATAGATTAAAAAACATTGAATCTGTCCTAATCAGACCGAGAACAGTTTCAACGTAGTCATTGATATATTGATATATATATACACTGTAGTATACTAAGAAAGAAAGGTCTACAAGCTCTTCTCATCCACCTGGGACTGCAGGGCCTCTAGTTTAGCTTGGCACTGCTCAGCACGCCGCGCCTCTCGCGTGTTCTCCTCCCGCAGGCCTGCCACCTCCCTGGCCAGGTCAGGGGGGGTGGGGGTCTCAGGACAGGCAGGGGGTCCACTGAGCTGATCTGGCGTGGAGTCCTCCAGGTCAGGGCTGGTTCCCTCCATCGGGCTCGCCCCGTCGCTTGGCGGCAGCGGGAGTTTGAGGAGTTCGGCCCTCTGGTCTTCCTTCAGGATCAGCTCCGCGGTCGTCTGGGAGACGGCCGCGTTGAGCTGGTTGGCGGTGTGGCAGAGGAGGCGGTTGCGACCGGGCGAGGGGAGGAGGGGCTGGTTGTCGTCGAGGCCCAGGCAGAGGGCGGCGATGTTAGCGTTGAGCTTGTCGTCGTCGTGGAGCGTCAGGTAGGTCAGCGGGCGGTTGGCCTCGGGGCGTAGGATGTCCTTTTTTCCATGTCTCTTCAGCTCCTCCAGCTCTGCCTCCAGCTCAGCCAGCCTGACGCCCAGCTCCACCTTCTCCTCCACGGCCATGCGAGTCACCTCGCCCTTCTTCCTCTCCTCTTCCTCCCTCTGCCGCTCCTCTCGCTCCAGGGCAAGCTGAACCCGGGCCTCAGACAGCTGTGCTTTCATCTGGACGTTCAGCTCCATCAACTCCTGCTCTCTGTCCTCTCGCCCCTGTGCCTCCTCCCCCTCCTCCTCTTCTTCTTCCTTCCTGCTCACCTGTGCTTGCAGGGAGGCCAGGGCCTTCCTCAGCCTCTCCGTCTCCGAGCGTTCCTGCTCCAGCTCCGCCTTCCTCCCCCGCTCCTGCTCCTCCACCTCGGCCTCCCGTCCCGCACGCTTCTTGCTCAGCTGCTTCAGCCGGGTCCTGGCCTCCGCCTCCGCCCGCCGCTGGGCCTCCAGGTCCTCCAGGCGCCTCTGGAGCTCCTCGCGCGCGTCCCGCAGCTCCGAGCTCAACATCGTGTTCTCCTTGCGGAGGGCCACCGCGTCCGCTTCCTGTTCCCTGGGCAGGACGCGGGCCTCAACGGCGGTCTCCGGCTGCAAGGAGACCGAGGCGTTCACGGCGTGGATCTTCCGCGTCCCAGAGCTCACGTTGTTGTCGTCCTCGGGTTTCCCGCTCCTCTGTGGGCTCTCGGAGTCCGTGGACGGGCCCATGGCTCTGATGTGCTCCGCGTCGATGCCTTCACCCGGTTCTCTGTCGGCGGGGTACTTGGGGGCCGCCTGGCGCCCTCTGCCCTGCTCGCACCGCCGCTCTCCGGGGGGCTTCATGCTGGGGCCGGAGGGCCGGGGCTCTGGAGGGGAGAAGCTCTGACCCAGGGAGCAGTGCTGGAGGGGGGCCACGGGGAGAGCCAGGGCTGCATTTTGCTCTGGGGAAGTGAGTGAAAGATGAATAAATAACATATACACCCACATCACAGTGTAACTGTATTCATAAACACATGTTGATAGTCACTGACTGTGCCCTTGTGAACCAACATATCTGGCCAGCAGGGGGCAGCTGTGAGTAAGGATAGGGGTATGTGAGTTTGAGAAGGGCAGATGTCATCATAGATACATAACTTAATAATCTCCTGCATTATAAGTTGGATTCAAGGATAATTGTTCCTAAGCACTTCATATTGTTCCTAAGCACTTCATATTGTTCCTAAGCGACAACAATCAGTCCCTCCCAGCTCTTTCGAGCCTCACCACCACAGATCTCTCCTCACCCCTCAGCTCCTTGATGAGGTGCAGGGCGTCGTCTCTCTCCTGCGTCACTCTCCTCCCCTCCTCCTCCAGGGACTGTCCTCTCCTGGTGCTCTGCTCCAGGCTGGCCGCCACGCCCTGTGCCTCGCGCAGTGCCTCCTAGTGCACACGGCGGGGGGCGACAGTCAAGAAATAAGAAACAAAGACACTAGGAAACACATGTTGCACGGTGAGCCGAGTAGTTCAACTGGTTAATACATGGAAAGTTCGTACCAATCAACCAGAGCTAGCTGTAAACCATGTAAGGATAACTAAAGATTGTTCGTATTTCTTTCTGGGGGTCATGAAAAGTGTTCTCCAATCTAATCTACCATAGGATCTAACTACTCTTGTAATCTAAAATACCAAGACGTTTTCCATATTTCTGCTTGAGCATTGAGCACTATAGTACTACCTGACTGGGACTATTGTCATGATCGACTCCAGGTTTTAATGCGGTTTCCTCTTTGGCAACATTTAATCCGGCTGACAGTTGCAGTGCCTGAATGGTCTGTATGATGGACCACCAGCTTGTTATCCTGGCCATCATTAACGCTGAGCAATACTTGACTGCTGACATATGGTCAAGTCTGATGCTGTTTAAAAATGCATCGACTTCCTTATGTGCTTGCTGCTAAGGCAATGAATAATAGATGAAGCCATATATGTAGAAACCTGCCGTGTGTGTGTGTGTGTTGTGTGTGTTACCGTCAGTTTGGCTTGTGTCTGAGCATCCTTCTTCTGGCTCTCCTGCAGCTGTCCCTCTGTCCATTTAAGCTTGGCTTTGAGCGTCTCCACTTCTCTTTCCAATGCCTGCTTCTGGAGGGACAACTGGCAGAGAGACAAAGAGAGACAATGATAGAAAGAAAAAGAACACATAAGAGAGACCTGAGAGACCATAAATGGACAAACACGACGGGAAACAAAAGAAGTTAAAAAAATAAAAAGGTCCCAGGTGCAATCAGGAATAACACATGGATGGATTTAAAAGGATGCCAAATGGATTAGGGAGGAAGCAAGGAGACACTCAAAGCTAGGGTAGGGTACCGAAACCCATATAATGGTACCTACCGGACCGAATCACGACACACGTTTCGGTAGCCCATTTGGGTGTTTAGTTATTGTATTTGGTTTAGGGTTTAAAGTGATGGACAACAGAAGTCTGCAATGGGAACGAGGTTAGGCGACAGTGCAGATGAATGCAGATGATATTTGGTAGGTGTGTAGGATACACCCTTCTGTGATGTTAAGGTTATTTTAAGTTTTTAGATCCTGCTGTCCATCACTTATACACTTACACTTAATAGTTATATAAATAGTTATATAAGGAAACACAGACTTGTTATTTGTTATATTAGTGTTTTCTATTCATGTATAATAATTAACAATTTAATTGCCTTGGCAATAAAAAACAAAAACAAATTCTTTAATCTTATTGGTACTGTTTTGTGCGATAAAAATAAACATTTCAAACGATACCCAACCCTATCATAGCTAATGCTAAGGTCTAATGCCAAGTACTCTACTCTCTACAAGTACTCTACTCTCTACAAGTACTCTACTACTGTGGGAGAGGGGGGAGACCTCTGGAAGGCTAGCTAGCAAACTGATGCTACACAATCCAGGTTCTGTCTAATCTAACTCCTGTAGTTTATGTTGATCAAGAATCAGAAGGACATTCAGGCTTTCTTGACATAGAGGCTGCTATTGTACTGCTGGGCACTGTGTGTTTTGTGTATATACTTGGTTACATTATCGGAGCGACCTTATCACAGCAAACACACTTGGGATAAGCCCTGGGGAGGTAAGGACACCGCTGGGTAGCAGATGGCATTCAGACTCAGTGGTTTCCATTTTCTGTGCGTTGAAACGGAAACCATGGAAACATTGGAAAGGGGGCGGCCACAATCGGTGTGATACTGCTGATTTGCACACAGACATGCGTGTGCACACACAGAAAGCCGAGTAATGCCTCCACAGCATTACCCCCCCATGCAGGTGACTATGGCATCACCTCAACCAACCAAAACAATGTTTCAAAAAAAGCCCGCTCCTCTCATGCACACACATACATGCCTTTCTGCAACACACACACACACACACACACACACACACACACACGATGGGAACACTAAATCGCACGCTCACACCCCCATGCTTGATATGACAGTGATTTGACTTTCCCACGGCAGATTACACCCCACACACTTTATATTCTACCAGTCAGTTAGTGGACTCTCCCACAACCCTAGCGCTGAGCAGTTTTACCTTGGAGCCACCGAGCACCTCCACTGGGAACATAAGCCCAGAGCACAGTGGGAGGAGGAAGACCAGGAAGAAACATGAGACACAAGGTGTTTTTAACAAGGTGGGCGGTGGGGGAAAGACAAGTGGTGGTGTCAGTTTGGTGACCATCAAAAGGTTGGGAAAGAGAAATAGAAAAAGAGAGTCAAAGGGGAGGGCACAGGCAGACAGGAAGTAGCTTGGAAAAACACGAGGCATCTGAAGCGACGTTGACAATATGTTAATCAATAACAGCTGTCTCTCGTACTGGAATACTGCCAAAGGCTTTATCTAGGACAGCCGATTTTGAATTGACAATTTCTGTGTGTCTCTGTGTGTAATTACCTGCTGGTAATGTTATGTTTGACAGTATACATGGTGTGTGTGTGTGCGTGTGTGCGTGCGTGTGTGTGTGCAAATGGGCTCCATGTAAATATACATTTGCCTATGGGCAGATTGCGGTTGTCAGTGCGTATGTACCTTCTCGGCCTGGGCCTGCAGGGTGTTGTGCAGGACTCTGGCCTGCTGCAGCTCCTGGTTCAGCTTGGTCACCTCCTGCTGGTGCTGTCGCTCCAGGCTCTGCCGCTCCTTCTGGAGCTCCGATACGTCCTGAGACAGACACACACACACACACACACAAAGAACACGCATGGAAACACATTCACACTCATCGATGAAGCCAAAAGAGTTTGGGTTTGAAATGTTTAAATGTAAGTCATTTTATTTCAACTGTTTTGCTACCATTACAGTATGTCTGTATTATATATTATATATTATGGCACCCATTGCACTCCTAACCTGGATCACTCTTTCTATGTTCCTTCTCAAGGGTTCTTTCCTGTTAATTGGTGTCGTATAATATGGTCTGTGAAGCCCGTAACTGTGATTAAGGGCTATAACAATAAAATTGCCTTGAAATGTGTTGTACATGTCACCTGTTGAACTGTCCCACAGTACTCCTAAAGCAACAGTGAACAGTTTAACCTTTGCCTTCTTCAACGGATGTTCTTGGTTTTGTAAACTGTATGTGATTATACTCATAGTTCCTGTCTAACTTGTGTTCAATTCAAAATGACGATATGGGGTATAGCCTTGAAACAACAGTTGACAGTTTGGTTCAGAACAAAGTCATTCAGTTAATGACAGATATTTTGGCATGTGGGTGACAGCTCCAGTTAAGCTACCTTAAAATACCACACCAGTGTAATTTTGACTTCTTGCAATTACAGAGGGTTCCATGTCTTAAATGCATAGGTGTACACAGTTTAGCATCAATCCTCCAACCATCCATATCGATGATGATGTGTAGAATGTAAAGATGTACAGTTTGCCTGAATTTACTTTATTCATCAACTGCACAAAATTAGTATGATTCTTTGTCTCTGACATTTGCATTCTATTGGCCAAGACGTCTCTGACTGGCATTCATGTGACGTCCAATGAGCCAGTTGGATGAGACTTGGCAATCACTTTATCCATCAATCACCAACACTCTCAGGTGTTTGGGCAGAGGTTTCTTAGGTGTTTCCTGCCTTCATCATTCTCTCTCTCACCATCTGGTGCTGTTTCTCCAGCTCCTTGGTGCGTTGCTGGTGCTGCAGACGGCTGCTGTCCGCGTTCTGACGCTGACACTTCAGCTCCTCCTGCAGCTTCTTCGTCTTTTGCTCCGCCCCTGATGCCTGGCACACACACACACACACACACACACACACACACACACACACACACACACACACACACACACACACACACACACACACACACACACACACACACACACACACACACACACACACACACACACACTTAAGTTCATCTGCCCATCTCGAGAAAGTAGAAAGTAGGCCTAGGATAGTGAATGAATTGCCGTTAGTATATGTGTGTTTGTTTGTGTTACCCGGTCACTCTCCTGCACCGTGCGTGTCTGGGCCAGACTGATCTGGTCATGACTCTTCTGCAGGTTGGTCTCCGCGGCGGCCAGCTCCTTCTGGCTCCGCCCCAGCTGCTCCTGGCTGGTCTTCAGCCTGTCTGCCTCAGCACGGAGCTCCGCCTCCAGGGCGCAGACGCGGCCTCGCAGCTCAGACGCACATGCTGGGAACACACATGAGGTTCAAGTGTAAGTGAGCCCCCTGTTTCAGCTCGAATTCGAATCCTATGAGATTTAAAACCTTTGTTGGGCTGAGAGTTCTAGGAAGGGGGGGGGGGACGTGTTATCCCCATGGTTACGACCCACGGCAACTTCGTGATACTACTTGAGCGTTATAATGAGCGATGTCGTCTATGAAATGCGGCACACACACCATGGCGTTATAATATAAGTGTCCGAGAAGCTTAAGCCTCTCTCAAGACGCTGGAAATCATTAAAATAATGACGCTTTAGTCTGTAATGTTTCCTGTTTATTGGAAGACGACAGCAAACATAAGGAACATTATAGAACACTAACTTTTAGAAGCTCTTCTGCTCTTATCTTTCACTGCCATGTTGGATAAACACACAGATTATACCCACGCTAACTGAAACAGTACTTGGTGAAAAGTGATGTGTAATGCATACGTGATAATTATCTATGTTGGCTTGTCCATTCACCCAGAAATGAAATGACATTGTGCTGCTCATTTGCAGTCCTAGGTGTATAAAAACCCAAATTTCACATGTTTACCTGACTATCTAGAATATTTTGTAGCAAGTTTTAGTGGCATCCGTCTTTGTTTATCTGTTTGACATATAAACTTGGCTGGAGTCTAATGGAAAATAATGGGAAAAAAATATTGGCCAAACGTGGTAAAGAACAACAGAGAGGAAAATAGCTGGATTGTGTCCTGTCTTTTGACGACTAACATGGTAATAAACACTGTGTGGGGGTGAACTCCAGTTCACGGGTTACATAACACAACACGGAGCACAACACAGCAATAACATCGTCCTTTCACAACAGGGTCAATCCATACAGACTGCCACATTGGGAAAGCAAGGCAGCACAAGCCAGAGAATGTACATCAATGTATCATCTACACCATGTGTTCCCCACGGTCCTGTCCACATGCATGGTTAGTTAACCGATGACAAATAACCGATGGCCAAAAAAGATATCATTATCTCCATGTGGCAGAAGGCCAGTGATCACCCTAAAGTCTGACACACACACACACACACACACACACACACACACACACACACACACACACACACACACACACACACACACACACACACACACACACACACACACACACACACACACACACACACACAGCTGTCGGAAGAAATTCAGACCCTTATGACACAGCAGGGGGAAAAAAAAAAGAAAATGCA
>OOFB01040272.1:11137-31103 GCA_900323305.1 Trachyrincus murrayi
CCTGCATCACCGCAGGGGAGAGGGAGAGAGAGAGAGGGAAAGAGAGAGAGAGGGAAAGAGAGAACGAGAGAGGGGAGAGAGAGAGAGCAACAACCATGCTACTGCCATGCGCACACACACACACACACACACACACACACACACACACACACACACACACACACACACACACACACACACACACACACAGCTGTCGGAAGAAATTCAGACCCTTATGACACAGCAGGGGGAAAAAAAAAAGAAAATGCAGAGAAATATGTCAAAATTGAGCACATTACAATCTAAGAGGCCAATCATGGTCGGAAAAACATTGTGTGTATTATAAGAGCTATTTGAAATGCTTAATGTAATGTTTTTATAACTAAATGCTATTTTAAATGAGGCTAAAAAAAACATGAATCACAACAGGCAGGGATTACGCACACACCACTCGCGCTGGTGAAAAGTATTCTGTCTGTCGGTACTCGGTAGTGCATTTTAAACTGTTCTGTTAAACTGAATGGTGCCGTGTTTGTTCTATGCGCTGATACGCATCACCAGTCAGACACTTCTACATTCTCTTCATCACTGGGGGGTCTTGAATGCAGATGCTGATATGAACGGACGCGCACATTGTCGTCGTCATATTGTGAAGAGTTAATTTGTTCGTAGAGGCACAGGCCTTCAAAGACCAACACTCAGGCCCTCCCTTTCAGTGCTCGGATACTGGGACAAAAACCCAGTGGGAAAGGGAGAAACACAGCAGGAATAGACGCACAAGATGGATCCATCTTTGAACATGTAGTTCAGCACAATGCGTGCTAGGAAGGGCAGACACGATAGGATCGTAGACTAGGGGTAGTTGATTTGCAACGGGAACTGTTTACACTGTGTAGTCTCGCTGCATTTAATAATATCTGATTTTGGATAACATGTACAACAAAAACTCTCAAAGCATAAACTAGAATGACCACAAGGGTACAAAATAAACAATCAATGCTTTCAACCAATGAAAATGACACTAGCCATTCTACATTCCGTCTGTGTTGCCATTGCCATGGCAACACCGCTCGGTTCAACACTCACCGTCTGTCTCTTCGCGGAGGGTTTCCGTCCTCCCACGATCCCTCTGCTGAGGCTGGCCGTGGCCCGGGGGATCAGCAGGCGTCTGGGGAGTTGGGGGACGGCAGCGACCTCGGGTGGCGGGCTTTGAATCGTCCCGCTCCCACGGAAACGCCGCCATGGGAGTGGAGAAGGTTTCCGATTGGTCGGAGGAGTGGCGTTGATGGGGCGTGCTCCTGCTGCCGTGCCGTGGCAACGAGCCTGTGGGCGTGTCAGAGAACTGCAGCTGCTGCTGGAAAGGGAGAGATGGGAAGGGAATTAAAAATAACATAATATAGAACAATTCTAATATCGCTTTAAAAACGAATCAGCCACTACAAGGCACTACATAGGCTATAATAACCAAAAGTACTGGCAGGGGTTTTGGTAAAATGAATATCCAAAAAGTTGGTGCACTTACTCGGACATGCAGTGCCCGGCTATCTCCATCCCCTCTCTGGCCCGACCCGTCCTCTTGCTTCCCCGCTGCACGACAAAAACACAACATGGAAGAAAGCCGATGAAAAAGATGAATACAACAAAAATATGACATCTACACAAGTAGAGGCTGCAGTGAACTGCGTCAGTAGAGTTTACTGTATCCAACGACCAGGACGGAAGGACACAGCGCTACGCAGTCCCCGGGGAAGAGAGAGAGAATGGAATGGAGGACGGCAGGACACAAAAAGAGAGAGCGATAGAGAGAGGGAATTCATGTGTAAAAACTCCACTGTCAACTATGTCAACTATCCCTGTGTCAACTATCCCTGTGGCTTTTAAAGGGGCAGTGAACCCAAAATAGTTGGGTGTTTTTTAAACGTGGTAATATGTCTTAGGAATCTATGCCATTTTGTCACTGTTACTAAAATAAGAGCGTCATTTAGAGAAAACGGGTGTAAACGCCTATGGTTTTGCCCGTCTCCGCCAACCAGTTTGTGAAGGTTCTACTCTGCTCCGAACTCAAGTCGCGTTCGTCTCTTCGTGACGTCGGACGTCACGACGAAGGGACACCGATGGCTCCGTCTGTGTGGAGCTCCGTCTGGGCAGCGGTCGATGATGATGATGATGATGGCCGCGTCCGAGAGAGGGTTAAGCTTCTAGGACACTTATAGTATAACGCCACGGTGTTCATTATAACACCGTGGCGTTATACTATATACGTCATACTCGACAACGGTACTAGCTTAAAAAAAAAGTATCACAAAGTTGCCGTGGGTTGTAACCATGGGGATAACACCCCCCCCCCCTCCTTCCTAGAACTCTCAGCCCAAAACAATTTTTTTTAAATCTCAAGTGTCCAAATTAGAGCTGAAAAACGGGGTTCACTTCACTGCAATTTTCCACACCATAGTGTTCAAGCAATCTAAAGGTCCCTTGTGTTGTCAGAGAGCGAGAGAGGGGCAGAGATGATGGGCAGCCATGGGAATGAATGAAAGAAGAGACTATCGTCCCTACACAGCATAGAACGGAGGACCAAGGAGAACAAACTGCATGAATGTGCTGAGACATTTCTTACCAAACCGTAAAAGAATTAAAGACTTTACAGACAAGCCCTTTCAGTAAACATTCATCTCTCTGGCGTCGCCAGGAGTCTCAAACAAGATCTTTCATTAGTACAGGGCAGCGGTCGGCTGCCTGGCAGCCCTTCATATGGCCACAATGGGAGGGGCGGTGTGTTGCTAAGAACTACAATATAAACCCTGTGCCTAACCAACCCATGGTTGGCTTCAATAATCTTGAACTTTGTATTTGACTCACTGATGCTTATTTACTTCAGTACACATGCAGGTCAATGCGTGTCAATGGTCAACAGGCAAGTAAATGACAGATGAGAGACAGCGAGACGCGTCCAGAGGGCTGCAGTGGGTTTTCGCTGGAGCTCTGTTGCATACCATTGTGTTCCCAGGGTGAGGTCGTGTTCCAGCAGGGGGTGGAGTAGAGGCTGGCCTCCCTGCCGCTGGTCTGCAGCTTCTCTAGCTCCGCCTCCAGCCTGCCGGAGAGTGAGAGAGACAGAGAAAGACAAAGAGAGACAGAGGGAGAGAGAGACAGAGAGAGAGACAAAGAGACAGAGCGAGTTCACTGGAGGGCATCATCAAAAACGTGAGGTTCATAAAAGGCGTGGTGGGATCAACCTAAGGTCCGACAACATAGCTTTACTTGTTGACAATTCAAAAAAACAAAGAGATGCCATGCATTGTCTCAAACATGAATAAGGAAAACAAGCTGAGCCCCAAGGTCATCATCCTGGATTATGTGTTGGGAGGAGTGGCAGGTACCAGACCCTCCCAGGATGATATCAAACATCACTTTAATGGCACAGTGTTTACACTAGCTAAATGCACTTAGCTGGTTTTGTTCTTTTCAACAGAGTTCTGTTCTCTTCATTTATGGCCGGTAATGGCCGGTAATGGAGTGAGGTAATGGAGGATTAAATCCTTTTTAAACCATTATAGGGACTACGGTCTTTGCGACATTAAACTGAAAATGGCACGTTCAAAAATATCCTAATATCCATCCTCTATGGACAAGTCATTATTTGGAAAGCAACTTTTTGTCTAATTGATTCGACCAACTAATCTACCGACCGATCAATTTTATTTCCTAGAGTGACATAGGCAGCCTATGGTAAGCAGAACCCGATTGATGTGGGAATGTACCGTATGTGTGTACTCAAGCATGTATGTGTGATATAGAACTGCTATGCTTCTGACAAAACCAGTTTAACCAGTTGCAGAGTTGGAACTGAACAGTATGTTGTGTCGTTAAAATGAAAAGGCCCCATAATTAAGTCATGATAAAGTGCAATCTATACCCTTTTCTAATCAGTCGATATCGATAATTATCACGATATATATATTCATTATTTCTGTCAAGTTTAAAATTATACAATTATTAAGAATTATATCGCAATAATTATTGTTATTATTGTTCGTCCAGCCTTAACCCACATCTAATCAAATGTAGGCTATAGGCATTACAAAGGACATTGATATTTCTCAAGGTAGCACACAACCACTGTCGATATCATCATCTATCCATTGCCAATGCAAATGTGACTTTGCAGTGTATCAAACTGCAGTACACACAACACTACTTACAAAGCTTCATCAACACAACAACAAAAGGTAAAGACAAGACCTTTTGACATCCAGCTTCAGGTTTTGGGTGAGGGTGCGCGCGGCATCCAGCTGGCCCTCCAGGGAGCACACCTGGCCCTGCTTGGTCTGCAGCTCCAGGGACAGGTGCTGGGCGGTGCTAGCCTTGACCTGTGCCTCGTCCTGCACCCCCTTGAGCTCTCGCTGCAAAGCATGCAGCTCCCGGAGAACCTCGTCATGCTAGGGGAGAGGAGAGGGGACAAGAAGGACCGTTACAGAAACTATTCTCTATTGTAAAAGGCAAGCAATGGATTATATTGGGACAAGGCTACTGCTGCTAAGAAGCAGTAGGATGGTGCGAGCCAACCTTCTAGACACCTTCTGGTAGGGGATGAGGTGTCATGTCCCCCACGGACACTTATGCCTAGTCCACACGTACACAGGTCATATTTAAAATGTAGCTTTTTCTATGCGCTTTGGCATTTCGTCCACACACAAGCTGCCTTTTAGGGCACTGAAAACAGACCTTTTGCAAAACTCCTTCCAGGGTGAAGATGTTCAGAAAATCAGTTTTCAGTGTTGACAGGGAAAACCTTTTGGCTTGTAACGTTAGTGCACCGTTCTCTCTCTCCTTTCCATGTGGACTAGGCATTACTATGTAAAGCACTTTGGGTGAATTGAAAACAATTATATAAATTCAATATGTTATTATTATTTTTATTAATGAACACTTTTGAAATCCCTCTACTATGACACTCATGCCGAGAACCATGTGTGTACAGACACACATGTACAGACCATTTAATAAGAAACACTATGGATTTGAATACATGCTAAATGGTAAAAGAACGACATTATAAACCATGCCAGAGTTACATTAGGATTAGGCAAGATTATTATTTTGTTCTAATTTTGTTCTAGTAATATTTTGTGCATGATATGGGTATTACTATGTACTGCGATATGGTGGCGTAAAGCTAATCTTGCCTTTGCCCAGATTGCAACATAAATATGACAATAAAGCTCTTGTCTGCATTTAGTACCACAAACTATACTGGAAGGACAATACTTAAAACTTGAACTTCTAACATTACTTCAGAAGCATTAACAGGAAGTGTGAGTCGTTAAAGTCTTAAAAGAAAGAGGGATAGATTCTGCGTGTACCTTGAGTTTCTGCTTGTTGAGTGCATCCTGGGAGTTGTCCAGCTGTAGCTGTCTTTGCCTACTCTCTCTGGACAGTCTGTCCTGCTGTACCTGTAGCTCCTTCACCTTGTGCAGGACCCGGCCCGACAGCCCCACCGTCCAGTCCTCCTCAGTCCAGCTCATCACTTGTTGCCCGGGGCCCGCCTGCTGACCTGCCCCGGCGTCTGGCTGGCTGGATCAGGAGCGACTGACCTCTCCTGGCCTGAGGTCTCGCACAATGTTGGCTGTCGGTTTCTGAGTTTGTCGGCTCTACCAGTCCCTGAAACCGGGAGTCACAATGCCCTTGTATTTGCAAAGCAGATCCGACGGATGCAAAAGTGGATGTGTTGTGAGGTAGTAATCCCACAGGCATTGAGGAAAATGTCAAAGAGGGTGTGGCCTGTTCAATTCCAGGGCAGCATGTTCAGATAGTGCAAAAGGCGAGCCAGCTGTTGAAATAGAAGGTCGGCCTAACCCTACGTCTGTAGTCGGGATCTGCAGGATAGAGAAGCACAGTACAGCTCAGGAAAGTATAGGACGCCATGCAGGTGTGGGTGTGGGTGTGTGGGAAGGGGATCATGTGATGAATGAAATGTGCTACGTCACCACTTGACTTGCTCGAATCCGTGTGTTATTGGCAGCCTGTACTTTGTTATTCTTTTGAATGCGGAAGGTAACCGAGTCTCCTCTCCCTCAGGGAGATGCTGTGGTTAACGCTGAGCCAACGAGACTCTGTGTTTACTTACAAAATAGCTTCCACGGGAATAGATCCCACAAATAAAAAGTGCCAACTGCTTTGCCCCATTGAAAACAGTGAAGTATCATCAGGTGCCTACAGGCAAATGTAATGCAAATACATAAAGATGCAGAAACAATAAAACATATGCTGGTAATTCAAGGGTGAGAGGAGGAATGTAGACAAACCTGATTGGACATCACAACCAGACTAAACATGTGGAGGCCACCGTTCATTCAAAGTGCATAAACCAACTGCCACTATCATATATATATATCTCTTATACACATTGACAGTCGGATCAGGAGGACCTTAGCGGAGCACAATGTGACGTTTGAGCCAAATAATTGTTGTGAAAGTGACAAAATCACATGTGAGGTTCATCATCATCATCATCATCATCCAGTAACATCAGCGTCTTATTCTGAAACGCGTCATTAAAAGATTGTAAAACTAAAGCAAGCATGTGAGGCAACTTTGGCGAACACAGAGCCATGCGTTATGCATGTTAAACACGGACCATGACACGATGTAACGAGAGTGTGTTGTTACGTGTAGTGTGTTGTTACGTGTAGACGTGTAGTGTGTTGTTACGTGTAGTGTGTTGTTACGTGTAGACGTGTGTATCAGGGCTGGGAGTCTGGTTGGGAAGGGACTATCATCACACACACACACACACACACACACACACACACACACACACACACACACACACACACTGTATGTTTTAGGTGTGCTTTTTTTTTTTTTGCCGTTGACCTGTTGACGGCGTCTCAGCCAGACGTTACAGTCGGTGTGAGTTAGTTAGTTAGTGTCATGTTAACGTTGTGTTACGTGATGAAACGTTAGCTCCGATGCTAAAGCTAACTCGCGCCACTTACCATCCACTTTGCTTGACTTGTGAATTTCAGCTCAACTCGCGGCGGCAGGAATTAAACACAGACAGCTGGCAAAACTGAAGTGACACGTGGAGTTCGGATGTTGTTCGTAAATAGACGGCAGAATGGTCAACTTATTATTATTTATTTTTTTGGTAAAACAACTCACGGTGAAGTAGGATCTAAGAATGTGTGTGTGGTCTCATCCGCTGGGAGCTGCTGGTCTCGTGCGGCGTGACAAGAGCAG
The DNA here is from genome assembly GCA_900323305.1 of Trachyrincus murrayi. NCBI lineage: Eukaryota > Metazoa > Chordata > Actinopteri > Gadiformes > Macrouridae > Trachyrincus > Trachyrincus murrayi. The sequence continues at coordinate 18,356 of OOFB01040272.1, forward strand.
CTCGAGCGGTGGGCGGGGCTGGAGCCCGTGACGTCAGAGGACCATAAGCCATGGCTGTGGCAGGGACGCGAACCTCTGATGACCCCTAGCGATGACAAGTATGGGAAATATTTCAGATAGCGAGCTGTATGTAGTAGAGCCCACGCTACAGCCGAGAAGAGATTTTAAATTGAGCATCGACCGGAGCCGGATGGTGTTAGTCAAGACCACAGTACATCTTAAATGCACTTTGCTACAATACAAATTATAGTGAACTGATATGAACATGATAAAGTGATAAATATGTGGCTTCAATGTGACACTATAATTAACAACATAAATAACTGCATATGTTAATAAATACTCCCAATTCTATGCATAGTAGCATATAATCTCTATGCTACTATGCATATAATTATCTAGCCCCATTGTCATCTGGATGTGCTGGAATTCAGATTAGCTAACGCACAAGGGGACTCTTGAACCATAAAGCATCATGCAGCAAAGAATGTTCTCCATTGGCAGTTGAGTGGTTCAGGGTGTGGTTGCCATGCAACCGCTTTATTAAAATTGTGCTGAATGCACAACTTCAAATCCAATTCAGATAAATTTACTTCAACCTCTGTGTCTGGGGGAAGGGTTTTAAGACACCGTCTGTGGAGAAAATCTGTTATCCCCTGATACAGACCCTGGGTTACATTCACCATGTCTCATAAATACAACAGGTAAAAGCAGCATTCTCATAGGTGCAGCTATAATTAGATTAGAATAGACATGACAGTCATGCTCATTTTTCTTGCTGAGTGGTACGGAACTCGAGGAAACACACACACACACACGCACGCACGCACGCACGCACGCACGCACACACACACACACACACACACACACACACACACACACACACACACACACACACACACACACACACACACACACACACACACACACACACACACACACACACACACACACACACACACACACACACACTGAGTATAGACTGCATGTTTGTATAACTGTAGAGATGGCCTGTTATGTAATCTGAATGTTATGCTTTGTCATAACTGTCTGGGCCATGCAGTTCTCTCCGTCGCATTGGGATTATGTGCACTAACTGTTATTATGTATTATGTATAAAGACCAGGGGACCATCAAGCGAAATCTCATTGCAGCAATGGAATCCCTGCATTACTGTACTTGTAAATATTGCTGCAATTTAGAAGCAATATTCACAGGTATTGCACCTATATATCCGTATAGTGTGTTATGTAGGGAAAATATATTTACTAATGTAGTGACAAACCCAATGAAGACAGGAAAGAGTAATTACATAACCAGCTTGTAATCACATAACCAGGTATGTAATATTGTTGTATTACTCATGAACTAGACTGAAAAAAGTGCAATCCAACCCTTGCAACTTGTAAATACTTCAGTAGAAGTCAATGTCAACACAATCATAGGATTACAATTCTACCCTACAGTATCTGTAAGAGAGAATAGAATAGAATAGAACGTTATTTGCCCCAATGGGGAATTTGTTATGCACATGCACAGGGTCGGCAAAAACAGTAAAGTGACAGTAAAAACAACCCCTACAACACACATTAGTGACATATAACAGATACATACACCCACTGTACAGATGACCCCCATCCCACAGTCAGTCTCTGATTGTCCATTTTCTCCTAACTTGTGTTGAGGAGGCAGAGCTGCTAGCGGGGATGAAAGATGTCCTGGCTCTTATAGTCCTGAGTAATGGTTGCTGGTAGCGGTGGCTGGAGGTCAGGATGTTGTATTCACTGTTCAGGGGGTGTGATGGGTCGGCTGTGATCTCTCTGGCCAGGGATGCAGTGTGGGGGTCAGAAAGCTGTGATCTCTCTGGCCAGGGATGCAGTGTGGCGGTCAGAAAGCTGTGATCTCTCTGGCCAGGGATGCAGTGTGGCGGTCAGAAAGCTGTGATCTCTCTGGCCAGGGATGCAGTGTGGCGGTCAGAAAGCTGTGATCTCTCTGGCCAGGGATGCAGTGTGGTGGTCAGAAAGCTGTGTGATATTTGGAAATGGTGAATGTGCTATTTTACTGGCTATGGTTGTTATTTTATTGAGTTTTATTTTATTGAGGGTTAGATATCCCTGAGGGGTTATATTGTAGCTATCAGTTGCTATTGCAAATAGGGATACTTGTACATTGATGGTTCAATGCAGTTGGCACCACCCATCGGCATGTTCTACCTGTGTGTGAAGCTTTCCAATGATGGCATTTCAAAATCATCAACTCTGTTGATGATTTTGAGGTAAGCTGACCCCGTCACTCACTCTCTATTAATACAGGATTACGTTCATGTTTAATCCCAAACACTCCCCCTACAAACACATGCATATACACACACTCACACACACAAACACTGTCTGCCCTGGACCTGCGTGTCTGCTTGTCTTCAGTACATTTGTTTTGACACATTGACCCAATGGAGGCCTGTTGCTTCTTCGGTCACTAACAGAGGACTTATACAGTACGAGAAGAGGACTTCTCTATCACAGAAGACTACCCCAAAGATTACATCATACCACTTTCATGAAGGTAAGAGTTAAAATAAATTAAATTAATTGAATCATTCATTTAACGGCTCGCAAAATAAATGTGTTTTTTCCATCTTTTATTTTTTTTCTGTTGTTGTTTTTAGAGGTGTGAAGATTTTACGATTTTATAGCCTTACCAGTTATGACTCACTCATTTCAAATCTCTCCTCTTAAATCCTGGGTTTCATTGCCAATAAATATCAATTTGCTTCATTTAAAAACCTGAATGTCACCATGCCGCCTTCTCCTCCTCCTCCTCCTCCCTGCTACCTCCCATCACCACTAGATGATACCCTGGTCCGCTGTGTTCTCCCTGGAGCCCACGGTCCCCGGCCGCCGCTCCTCGGAGGAGCTGGTGACCAACACGCTGATGCTGGAGCTGGGGGCCGTGGTGAAGAGAACCGAACACATCCGCCTGGAGAGGGCCACAGAGGGCCGCCGCCGCTCCTCCTCCTCCACGGCCGACTACAGTTGGCTGGCCACGGCCCCCAGCCCGCTGCCCTACGAGCTGACCCCCAGCGGCCCTGCTGGAGCTGCAGGAGCTGTGTGCCAACATCCCCCCACCGCAGTGTGGGCCTCTGATTGTCAGGTAGGAGGAGAGACTTATGGGTAATGTAGGCACACACACACAAGGCTATACAGCAATGCAAAGAAAGACAGGCCAGGAAAGACAAAGAACCCCAATCTACTTTAAACGATAGCTCTTTAATTATCAACAACAACAAAAAAAACATCACCATCCCCGCGGCAGATTCCGGCGGCTGGTGTTACAGATGGAGCCGGAGGTCCAGGAGGTGGCCCGCCTGTTTCGCATGGTGCTCCACGACTGTGTGGAGGAGCAGGCCGGCGAGGACGCCCCCCCGAGGCCCGCGGCCCCGTCTTTGAGAAGCAGCGCCGCAGCAAGAGCCTCTCCTTCGCCAGCTTCTTCAAGGGCGCCGCGGTTTGCGGGTCCCAGGGGAACCCGGAGCAGCCCATGGAGTGGTCGGATGAGGAGGAGGAGGAGATGGAGGAGGACACTGGGAGGGTGAAGGACACCAGGCTCAGGGCCCGGGCGGCCAGGAAGGGCCGGAGCAGGAGCATGCCAGAGATCAGTCCCATGGAGTAGAGTGTGTACGGGTGAGAGGGTGGGTGCTGAAGCAAGTGCTGGAAGAGAGGTATTGGCCGTTATAAAATGGCCATCTTAACAGTCAACAGTGGAGGAGGTGTTGTGAGAAGAGGAAATATGTACATTATAGAGATGCTAGTGTGTAGTACATACTACTTACAGTAAGTAGATAGAGACAAAGTAAGAGATCTCATTCAAGAGATCTTTATGGCCAATTGGAGTCATATCGTCCATCCTCATTCTTTTTTCAGTCTAGTTCATGAGTAATATAATAATTAAGAATGGGTACAGCAGTCAGGGAATGTTCATCTCCCAATACTCATTTGCACATTAATACTTAATATTTACTTAATACCACTTAGCAGCAAGATTGTATATTTTCCTATGATTTGTGTGTTTATGTTGTATGCATTTGATTTGATGTTAAGTGATTAAAACCATGCCTTTTCAAAATCTTCTCTTTTTTTGGGATATAAATACATACATATTCCTTTCACAGCTATGCTGGTCTTGTGCATGTGTGTACTGCACCTTAGTTGGGGCTCATTGCAAGGTGTTACATCACATCATGTGTACATGTACAAAAGAAAATCGGTCACAGTTTAAATAAGACAATGCAGGACTCAGATTAGCACATTGCTGCTGGAAAGCCGTCTCTAAATAGCACAGCAGGTGAACTGTACCGAGGGACGCTAATCCTCTTATGGTCAATAAAAGGCCTACTGTTAACACAGGCATTCTACCATTCATTTATTAATATGCACTTCCTTTTCATTACACCGTCATTACTATTTGCACTTTATACATCAAGGTCAAGGCATTTGGCTAAAAATGAAGACAGGGGAGGAAAATAGGAAGAATATCTCTTTCTCAAAAAGCTGTGGTCATTTAAATTACAGTTCCTGTACATGAGCTGTCCTCTCTTGAGAGTCAGACGGAGCTTAATCAAATCAGTCAAAACAACTGAAGCAGCAGAGCCCAACCAGACACCTCCAGGAGTGGTGATGTCTGAGTCACACTTCATTAGTAGGCTTTAACTGGCATAAGCCCCTTCAGTGTGCCAATGGTTCCCAGTTGTGTGTGCAAATAGGCTTGCTTTTACAGACGCCCCCACCGAGACTTACACCGGTAGGAAACTTGTGGACTACAGTGGAAAAAAATATCTAAATGCTTTGAAATGCTGATTCAGGAGTTGACCAACTTCCTTTAAAAAAAATGGTGCCAATAAGTTTCCTGAACCAATTTCAAATGAACCATGTATGTTTTATTGGAGGGTTATGCCAGGAAAGTCCCCTTCAGTTTACCGTAATGCCATGTTGCGTTTTCTGTCTTTGATATACAAATAAAGGGACTATTATTTTCAGTTCCAGTTCTTGTTAAAAGTACACATTTTGGCAAATAAAGCTCAAAAGAACATGAATGGGGAAAATAAGATCTATCTATCACTATTTAAATGATTGTGAATATGTGAATAGATTAGTGACAAAGTCCCGTTCTCAACAGCAAAATAAGCGGCATGGCAAGCTATGAATTTCATAACCAAAAACATGTGTTAATCTCTCTGTGCTCCCACCAACACTGGACACTAGTGGGAACAGGAAGAACAAAAAGAACCTCTGCAGTTAAACCAGATTTTAAATAAAAAACAGATAGTTTGTAGAATCAAACCATTAAATAGCCATTTTAGATTAAATGTATTTTGGATTAATTGGTCTATGGTAACAATTAACAGCGTTGCACTCACTACAGAACGCGGGGGTATCAACTCCGAGGTACGGTCTACCGTACAGGGAGCATGGACAGTACAGTTCGTTAACATAGGCTCAGATACGACTGACGACCGGGCGCCCCTCTTCCCTCGCCCATCTGCAAACGGGCGCCCCTCTTCCTTCGCCCATCTGCACGGATCCCAACATTCCCAAAAAAGGGAGAAAAAAACCCAAAAGAAAAGAAAAAAAAACGAGTCACCAACAACAGCCAGTAGAGAAAACTCTCAGATAACACGTGTTGCATCGACAACCGCTTTGAGTCTCTGTTAAGAGTCCATTTTTCTTTGCGCCCCACCCCTACTCAGAATTCTCTGAGTAATCATCATCATCATCATCATCAACATCTTTTAGGCGAAGAAGATGACGAAGACAATGAAGAAGACGACCAGGACGAGGAAGATCTTGATCATCAGCCAGCGGTTGGAGGAGACAGACTGGAAGTACTTGAGGATCTCCGTGTGGGCCCCCTCCACGTTCAGCTGGGTGTCCTCCACGTTGGCGTCGATCCTGGGGGAGGAAGAGGAGCGGTGAGACGGAGGAAGAGGAGCGGTGAGACGGAGGGCAGCAGCACCTTTCAGCTCCTTCAGACTCATCTGGCACAGGTCGCTGCAGGTGCTCGTTACATTGCCGTTGGACTATTTATGTTTGCTTTTGGAGTAGCTATGACAGATTTACATGGTGGAACCTCATTATTTTGTATGTGGCCTTATTAGTGACACTACTACTCCTACTACCACCACCACCAATAGTATAGTATTGAGTACACAGACTCGGTGAACAGAAGGGGCCTCAGCATTTCATAAAGACTTTATGGAGCCCAGTCTGAAACAAACCTTTTTTATAAAGGTCAGGTTCCCTTCTGAAATATTTAAAAAGATCACATTGTACAATCTTGTATATCAGCTGTTTTTACGAGGCTCTCTTGTTTCTTCTCCTTTAAAAGCCAACCTTTGTACCGGCCTTCCAAACCTCAAACAAACTTTTTTTCATTTCTTCCTCCCCCTCACCTTTGGATGGTCTCTTCCTGCTCCTTGACCATGTGTGCGAGCTGCTGGAATATGGAGCCCAGCTCCACGATGGTGGTTTCAATGTTCTGCATGGTGTCCGCACGACTCTGGATGTACGAGTCCTAAAACAAAAGGGACACAACAAATAATACTACATTAAGAAAACCTGCAGCACTGCATCGCGACACAGTTCAAACGTTTTAAATAGGTTTGTAAAAGACAGCAGCATAGAGCCATACCTGCTCGTCAATGAGCTGGAGCTGCATGGGGTTGGCCAGGGAGTCCATGTTGATGGACACCTCTCCCTTGCTTCTAGACTCATCCTGCATCAGCACAGAGCTTTCTGTCAACAGACAAGAACACAGACACAAGCACAGCCGTGGTTAAGGAAAGAAATCCCTGCATTCAGGAGGGAAAAGCTTTTCTGTTCTTTTTTAAGAACAGCGGGTTAACAAACACAGAGTTAGCTAGTTATACCCGCTGGGAGAGACCAAAAACATTCCAGGGAAATACCTTTTAAATTTGAGGTGGTATAGCCCTGGTACTCGCGAGCTGCTTGCGGCTCCTGGGCCCCTTTTTTGCGGCTCCCTAAAATGTTTTTTGATTTTTGCATTATAGAGGACCAGATACAGTGAGAATCAGTCACATGGGTTTGGAGCAGCCCGTTCTTATGGCAACGGACTGTCGGTGTAAACATGAGTCTGTCTAAGAAGCGTTTCTGTCACTGTCTGCAATGATTAACCGCTGGTCTTTGTGTTTCTTTGCAGAGCAATCAGGGCCCAGATTTAAAGCATGTCGTCTGGTAAAGCCAGAGAACAACGAATTAAAAGGCAAGCACAAATTATTGTATTTTTTTAAACAGAATTGTGTGCCATTTACCCGCCGGCACGATGATGAAGGTTGGTATGCGTGTAAAGAGCGAGTGGTTACAAGCGGTGAAGCGGTGTGTGAATTGACTTACTGAAGTTGTTGGCCATCATGGGTGAGGAAGAGGAGGGAGGCTGAGAGAACTGCTCTCTCCTACTGCGCTGCTGCTTCAGGTTCTGTTGGACCACAACAGACAGACGATGATGAGGAGGAGGAGGAGGATGGTGTTTATTGGCGTTTAAGTAAAAGGATTTAATAATGGCATTCCTTCTACACCAGGTCCAGTAGGGACATGGCCAGAAATGCATGCATATCTCACCTCTGTTCTTACTTCCAGGACCGATTTAAAGTCATTGGACATGGATGCCAGTTTGGACTGTGAACACAGAAGACAGCTATTTAGTGAAAAAGTAGATTCCCCTATAACATGTTATTTAGAAGAACACTACTCGCTTGCATGACTCAACTGTTAATGTTATCTTCGCATAACTTTATTAAAAAGGTGCTGTGGGTAAGATTTAAGCTATAATGTGTAATTTGTTAAAAATGCCATAGCCATCCGTCAGCTAATAGAGAACGAAATGTTCTGTGAGAATATCTGTTCTGGTTGACTGCATGCCTGCCTCTGTATGAGAACATTTAGATTTTAGACCGCTCCCGGATCATTTTTGACCAATCAGGGCATCTCTCCCCTTATTTGCCCTCCCCTGGGGGCAAATAAGACAAATAAGCAATGCAATATATTTCTGTCCAATTAAACCCACTGGAACATCAAGCTTTTGTTTGGTTTAAACTTTGCTACAGTAGAGATTAAACTAGTCTGGCTAAGAAGAGCTAACCACCCCGCCACAGGCCTAACTGTGTGAGGTCTCACAGGGTCAACCAGCATTAACCTTCTCACAGTTCCATGTAGCAGACCCAGCCCTCCAGCCAGCTCTACCTGTAATGACACCACGATGGTGTTGGAATGGGTCTGGATGTGCCGCCCCCCCGGGGCCCCCCGGGACCGCACCAGGTCCTGCAGCTGGGCTATCTGTTTGTTTAGACTGTTGATGTCCTGCTTGATGATGTACGTGAGCTCCTCGATCTCCACCGCCTTGTCGTCAAACAGAGATCTCCTTTTCGCCACTGAAATGTTTGTAAGGTACTCTGAGTCAGTGCTTCACGTGGAGCATCGACCACAACAACCATCAAGTATTTTACACAATGTTGATATAGCATGTCAATCATTTCTTATTTAGAATAGTTTTTATGAAAGCAGTTTGTATAAAGCATCTTCAGAAAAGATTTATGGCACATCACACTGAAACGCAACTCTTTCTATACAACTGTGTATTATGATATGATTAGCCTTGGAACCAGCGTCTGGCCCCCCTCCCGTTCAGACAGATTTCCAGCCCACATGGCCCGGGCCGGGCCAATCACAACCGCTTATCTAATATGGGGCGGGTTTGATGCGACGTAAACAACCAAGATGGCTGCAGCTGATGTGTCTGTTGAATCCGCTATCATGACAGTATTAGACAACCTGGACGGTATATTTTCTATAAAAGAAGAACAAACAACTGCACTTAAAGCTTTTGTTGATAAGAAAGATGTGTTTGCCGTACTTCCGACAGGATTTGGTAAAAGTTTAATTTGAACGTTTTGTTGCTCTGATTGGTTGTAGGTCTAGTCTAGGTCTAGGAGGTCCAATTGCTTTAAGAGGCATTTTGGTCTGTGCCCGTTGATAACGCCCCTTGGAAATCAAAAGTGAACTGAGAGGTGCCAGACTAATACACATTTGCGAATCGGTCTGGCGATGTCAAGCTATGATATGATATCAATGCAATGCCAATAAAAGAGCATGAACAATAACTTACAAATGGTGAGTTTTTCCAATTTGGCAAATGTATTGCTCAAGTCTCTTCCAATTCTCCTGTAAAACAACAACCAGCTAAGTCAAAATTGTACTGTGGGAAAAGACAGCATACAACAATCGGTAGTGAAAGCAAATATATGTACTGCTGACACACTTTATGTGACGTGGCTCATGTGAGGAGGTGCTCCGTGTTTAACTCACTTGGCCATGACAGTGAAGTCACTGCGCTGCTTGAGAGCACTGTGTGCTGGCTTACTCGGCTGAACTCCATTCTAGCATGAAAGACATACCAAATAAATATCACAATAAATCACAAGTCATAAAATAATCAACAGCAAATTTGATCATAATAAAGTAAAGACAAACTTAAAAAGTAACCTCGTGGTTCATGTTTTACAGAGCATTTACAAAACGAAAGTGTCTCTGGAAAGCGGTCCCAGTAAGACGTGTGAAAGGGAAAGTGGGTCCGGACCAGGGTCACCCTGGTCCGGACCCACTTTCCCTTTCACACGTCTCTCCATCAGAGAGACTACACGTCTCTCCATCAGTACATACACACCTGTCTGCCCTGGAGGGATTTACAGGCGGACTGGAACTCAACGGTCCGGTCTCGGCAGGTCATCTTGGGGTTAGGGGGGGGGTCACCAGGCCGTGTTACAGCTCCACCAGGGGGGGGGGGGGGGTCGGGTCGGTGTGGACCGACCAGGATCAGGTCTAACAGCTGGCGAGCAGAACCTCCTTGTGGCGTGGGTACACACACCTCTCACATCCAAGGCGGGGACTTGTGCGTAGACACGAACATGTCGTTCACATTTTTCTCTAGTGATCACATTATAAGAAAGCGTTGTGTGTTATTCTGTAACATCACACGTATCGATCCGCCATCAGGTGGATTAGTACACACCACAGCAATACGCCGGCCGGCAATAACATCACGACAGAGCTTAAAACACGGACAACTACTCCACACCAACCACGGAAACGTTACAGTATCAACACACTGGAGAACAGGGTGTATAAATGATAAATATGACCGTGTAATAGAGGACTCTGGCGGGGTTTACGGGGGATCAGCTGACTCCGGCCTGACGGGCTAATGGGAAGCTAGCTAGCTAGCTAGCAACAGAGCTATCGGTGTTTTCTTTTAGCGCAACCAGGAAGAACCAACCCGGTGCCCTGTATATGTTACATATATATATATATATATATATATATATGTATATAAATACCTGTTATACGTAGCTAACCTCGACCGATATCGTCGTTCTCCAGTCGACAATAGGGGATATTTCACGAACCGTCGACGGGTTCTGGTGAAAACCAGGCGATCCGTGAGTTAAAGTTCCAATCCGGGTCGTTTCCGGAAGTCGACGTCATTGCCACGTCTACCCTGCCGCGGCTGCGATGACCCGCAGGTCTGCAGCCCCGCCGCCAGGGGTCACCACATCTCTTCCTTCTTTCCATTACACATTTCTGCAGGTGCAGGCGTTCTTTAACAATAGCAAGATTAACAATGTATTTTATGTTCTCCAATCCACCCTGCAGTGTTCAAGGAATACACAAATTGGCAGACATTCGTGGACTTGAACACTTGCGTGTGTGTGTGTGTGTGTGTGTGTGTGTGTGTGTGTGTGTGTGTGTGTGTGTGTGTGTGTGTGCGTGCGTGCGTTGCGTGCGTGTGTGTGAGAGTTGGCGTGAGTGTGTATGTGCAATACTTTTTTTGTTTTTTTGTTGTTCAGTGACGTGTTGGAAAAAGAGAGGAGAATTATTTTCAGAATGTGAGAAAACAAAAGCATAAATAGGCATTGAGGAGAGGGGCTGGAGCGTGTGATCGGCCCTCAAGATGAATGGCTCTTCAGGTATGTTATGGGAATAGATAACATCCAGAAAATCACTTTGATCCCTCCCTACTGCTACTGGTACCCACATCCTCAGTATGACATGAACCAGCATGCAGCCCAAACCACAGCTATGCCCTCACCTCTGTAGCTCGTAGCCTATAGCTACCCCCTACCCCTCACCTCTGTAGCTCGTAGCCTATAGCTACCCCCTGCCCCTTCCCCTCACCCCTGTAGCTCGTAGCCTATAGCTACCCCCTGCCCCGTACCCCTCACCCCTGTAGCTCGTAGCCTATAGCTACCCCCTACCCAGTACCCCTCACCTCTGTAGCTCGTAGCCTATAGCTCTCTCTCTCTCTCTCACACACACACACACACAATCCCGCCACACACTCAAACATAGATACCATCGAAGCAACACACAGACACACACTCTCAGGCCAGATAGGGTACAATACCTGCTTCAACACAGCTGCGACTACAAAAGGTGGTTCGAAAAACACACGGCTGGAGTTGTTTTACTGCTAGAAAAATACAACTCACATGGCTAAAAGCAAGGTGGAAAAATACAGGAAGCCCCTGTCACTGGTTTGCAGTAGTATGAGAGAGAGAGAGAGAGAGAGAGAGAGAGAGCGAGAGAGAGAGAGAGAGATGTCTGTGATGTAGCAGGCAACCAGAAAGACAAGAGAGGTGGGGAAACGCATCCACAACTAGCTGCACGGCATGTGTAGGTGACCTAGGCGAACAGCCGGTCAGATGAACCTGACTGACTGAAAAGCAGGCAGCCAGACAGATAGACAGACAGCTCTATAGACATGTAGAGGGGAATAGTCAAATGCAGTTTCTTCCATTTACGATCCTTAAGCGATCCCTCCATTAATCACATCTATCGTGCCTAATAAGCTCGGGCTTTAGGAACAGATTCACAGAGCGCCTTATACTCCTCAACCTAATGACTGACTCATTCTCGTTCAATTCACAGCCTTTACCATCTCCCTAATCTCGCAGCTATATTTAGCACTGGCAGCGTGCCCTTCCAGACAGATAGGTTGGCCGCAGCCCTGAGCAATTCTCCTCTTTTCTCCCATTCCCTCTCTGCTCCTCACCTCTATTATCATCGTATCTCTCTATATTCTCCTTTTCACTATTCCCCTCTACTCCTCCAGAATACAGAAGTATTCCTACACCTCGATGCCTCCCTAACACATTCTGAACGCTCGTATATGCATATGTCATCATGACTTCATGCAAATACTACATAAGCAAAAAGCAGTCTCTTTAATCAGACCTTCAATAACAGCAGTAGCCTGGCTGTCTCTTCTGTCAGTTAGACAGGATGGGGAAAGCGTGTTGGGAGGACCAAAGCACTGATGATGGGGCAGACTACGTCATCATCATCATCATCAACACCCCCGCTGAAACTCTCCATTACCTCACTGACCAAAAAAACACCGGCTAGAACTAACAGACAGGTATGTGGTCACACAATGTCCTCTCATCTCGCCCTCTCTCATTATCACACACGCGTGTGCACACACACACAGACAGACAGACAGACAGACAGACAGACAGACAGACAGACAGACAGGCACACACACACACACACACACACACACACACACACACACACACACACACACACACACACACACAGGGTTTGTACTTGACGAGCTCTTGACTCAGCAGAATAGAGGCAGGGGAGGAGTGGAGACAATATTATGTCTCATAACATCACCCCAA
>OOFB01040276.1:0-11400 GCA_900323305.1 Trachyrincus murrayi
TGGGGGAGGGGCTGGGGGAGGGGGGGGGGGGGGATATTGGAGGGCCAGTCTCCCAGTGAATGTGGGCCACTGCACATTGGCGGCAAGCCAAGCCGCTAAGCTCTGGCAAGTCGTTAGCCTCTGTGTTACTGACCTGATAGACCACTCCCCCCCCCCCCCCCCCCCCCCCCCCCCCCCCCCCCCCCCCCCCCCCCCCCCCCCCCCACACACACACACACACATTCCCTCCCTCACACACACACACGCACCACTCCTGCCCCCCACCTCACCCGCTACTGCTGCCTCCATTCACTCCCTGTCTAAAGACTGTGGCGTCAAGCGGGGGGTGTTGATGCACCCCACCGCCAGCAGGGGCAGCAGAGGGATGAACAGACCTCACCAGGTTCCTGGTTCCTACTCACCTCAGGGCAGCAGTAATTATTTTGAGTCATATGTTGTGGGGGGTTCAATTCCAAATGCTCCCAGTCTGAACTGTGAGCATCCTTGAGGAAGATCCCTACTTGCTCCTTAACAGCCTGCCTGTGTGTTCGCTGTAAGTTGCTTTAGATAAAAGTGATGCCTGAAGAGTAATACAGGGATGAACGTCAGGTTGTGGGGTGTCCTCGAGTCGAGGTAGGGTGCAGCGTAAACACAGTGGCACACGCCCTCTTCAATGCTTAGTTTAACTGCTTTCTTGGATCCTTTAAACTTTTTTTCATAAAAGACCTGCTGAAATGTTTATTACCGCCTTCTGGTAACCTCCTTTTCAAGCTGCTGTTTCAGGAGAAATGTCTTAATGTCTAGTTTTTTTCTTCTTCTCGTTTTATTTATCTTTTTAGTTTGTTTCTCCCTCCCCTTCTTCCGTTTGTCCACATGTGTCCAAGTGTTTCATGGCCGTTAAAATCCAAGAGTGTGTTGTTTAATAACCGTCTGGAGTGTCATTAGCGCTACTGTGAGATATGCCTCCATAGAATTACCGGTGGCTTGCCAAAATGGCCGCCGACACCGTGGCCCAACATCCTCTCTCTCTCTCTCTCTCTCTCTCTCTCTCTCTGTGTCCACCTCTCTCTACACCAGCTTCTCTATCCTTAACTGCCCGCTCCACCGGGCCCCATCAGCCCAGTTAGGGATATTACAGTACATAATTACTCAAGCTAATTAACTTTTGGAGATGTGGAATATATTCTGCTGCTGTCGAGTGACTTAAGATGAAGGGCAGGTGTACCGTGTCATTATCAAGGGTGTGTGTGTGTGTGTGTGTGTGTGTGTGTGGGGCCCCCCCAACCACCCCCAACAACAACAACAACAACGACAACAACGACTCATACTCTCACTCCTCTCCCGTTGTCTTTTCCCTTGAGACGTGCTAACATGCTAACTGCTAACGCCCGGCTGCTGGAGGCGGCTAACGGCTAACCCGTTGTTCTTGTCCTCTCCGCAGCTACCTCCAACACCACCCTGGACGGCATCGACAACCAGGAGGGGGGAGTGTGCAAGACCAAGTCCATGAAGATCGTCATGAAAGTGGGCCAACGTGAGTCCTTTAGTCTTGTTGTTCTTCCACGCTCCGTAGCTCGGTAGCGGGGCAGCTCCTCCTGTGTGCACGCGGGGACGAGCAGCGGAGAAGCTCCATCATCTCCATGACACCCGGGGCGGCGAGGGGCCAACAGATCAAATCTAGCGGAAAGCTAACGCATCCAAGCAAACACACACACACACACACACACACACACACACACAGGCCTTCTGAGCCAGACCATCTGCACACGCAAGCTTACGATACATGCACACACACACACACACACACACACACACACACGTGACTGCCTCTTCTTCCACGCCAGTGGGTTTTAATATACGCCAGTGGGTGAAAATCATGCATGCAAATGCAGGCACACTTGTACACATCGACGGATCCTCCAGATGTTTTTGTTCATATCTTCTTCATATTCACATCCAAAGTGAGGTGGATTAGACACACACACACACACACACACACACACACACAGCTGTCCTTCTGTGAGGAAACGGCATCCAGCCCTTGTCCTTAATTAATGGCGATGATTATTCATAAATCATGAGGTCGTCTGCCGTTTCCCGAGGTCGTGGCATGTGCTCAGTGCTGCTCTGAAGGTCAGGACATTAATCAGCCCTGGTCTGTTCACAGACAGAGACAATTAAACAAAACTCAAAAGCAGATTGTGATCTCAAACCAAAAAGTCGCAGTTTATCGTTTGTATTCTCTGGCCTAGAGGACCGTTACTCAAGCACGTTACGCAATCACGAAGACGGGCTGAGCGGTCCGGTGAGACCCCCAGCAGCGAGGAGGGGTCGCGGTGCTGCGAGCACGAGCCAACGTTTTCTTTATTACATTTCAGTTTTACTTCTCTCAATTTGAATCCTCACCTTAACTATGTTCACTTACAATCAACTTAAGTTTTTTTATTTTATTAATTAGAATGTCTCAGAGTATATTTTTGAGTCAATATAGTCCTTGAGCCCATTCTTAAAAGGCAGCTTGCACACACACACACACACACACACACACACATATATATGTTCTCATTTTAACCTGTGTGTTTTCTATCCGTCTTGCAGAACCCTCAGATACTCTCTCACCCCAAGACAACCCGACCCGGCTGCCCTACCCCCCTAAGATCCCGGACATCAATGGTCCCTACAAACCAAATAACGAAGTGCTGGTGAAGCCAGGTAAGAGACGAGTCCTCCCTACGGCCCATCGCTGCCACGCCTTTAATTGAATGTTGGATTTATCCACCCGATGTGGCATTTGGGCCCCCAGACAGATAGTAGCACCGAGAGGATAGCGATAGGAGAGTGTCCATGAAGTAAAATGTGTGTGTGTGTGTGTGTATGTGTGTGTGTGTGTGTGTGTCTGTGTGTGTGTGTGTGTGTGTGAAAGGTCAGAGATTCATTAGCTCACCATGGCACATAAAACTGATAGGGATCTGTAGAAGCTGTGGTGGACTGAGAGAGTTAGCACCTCCTCCCATTTCCTCTCTCTCTCTCTCTCTCTCTCTCTCCCCCCTTATCAGCGGTGCTGTAGAGGACTTATAAACCCTGTCAGAGCAGAAATAAGACCTACAATTTCCGCTGCAAACTGTCTCCTTAGGAAGGGCACAGTTCTAAAAAAAAGCCAACAACAGCATCAACATGGAGGGAAAAGCAGCTGTCCTATATAGTGAGCGGCCTGTCCTGATTTAGAAAGGGCACCGCATCGTCAGCCGTGTCCTCCCCCTCCTCCCCCCGCCTCCCCCTAAATCCTTCTGACAGCGTCTCGCGACGGGCTGCCGGTGCTCAGGGTAAAGATCCAGACTGGCATGGCTCTCCACCACCGCACCTTACCTCCTCCATCTCCTCCGCCCGCCACCCCACCCTCCCTTCCAGCTCGGGGTGGCAGCACCCGGGGACGTCAGAGTGCTTTGTCAGAGAGTCTGAGGCCTAAGTCTAATCCTCTTGTAAAATTAAGGATGGCTCCCTCCTGTTTTGGGCTCCCTGCCATCGTCCATCCTATCCCCCCTCCCTCCTCCATCCCGAGCCTCCTCACTCAGCACTTTTCAGGTCCCTTGTGGGTGGGTTGGGTGAGGTTGAGAGGGGAGAGGGAGTGGAGGTTGCAGGGAGGGGAGATGGTTCGGGACAGGACAGGGACACAGAGCGGTCGTACCCAGAGCAGGAGCTCGTGTCCTGGGGAGGGAGAGAGAGAGAGACTGCCCTTGGGTGTTGGATGAACACCAGGAAGGCCATCGCTGGGAGTCAGAGCACAGCTTGGCTTTCATAATTCATGCCTCGCCATGATATCTGGTTACTCTCTTTATTATACTTCTCATCCGCCGCCACCAACAGCAAGCAGCCATTTTTGCGGCTTTTTAAAATGCAATTTATTGAAGTGCTTAAGTTTCTTCAGATCGACTGGAGAACCCACCCACCACCAGCACCACCCATGCTGCTATCTGTGTCCTGTATCAGGCTGTGCTCTGCCCTAGTTTCAAGGTTGCAGCCGCCACCAGCTGAATCTGAATAACCAGCGATCGAATGTGACCTTTATGTAAAAGACTAGTGGTGAAGCCTCTCTCTCTCTCCCTCTCTCTCGCTCTCTCTCTCTTTCTCTCTCCCTCCCCCTCTCTCGCTCTCTCTCTCTCTCCCTCTCTCTCTCCCTCTCTCTCTCGCTCAGCCTCTGACTGCCGAGCTTGTGTGTTCAATTGGATTCTGTGTGTGTTCCAAGATATCTGCAAGTTTTCCCTCTACTTGAATTCGGGACTTTTAAAAATAGGATTTCACCTTTGCAATGAGCTTACAAAACAAAAAGAAACATCTGTAGGTGTGTAGGATTGTAAGGGGCTTGTTTTCCCCCTGGCCAGAATAAAGGCGTACTTCTAACTCTAGGAACACACGTTTATATGTTCAAACCCCTCGTTGTTCGGATGTTACGATCCAGGACCTCTTTAGCACCTCATACGTTTAATAGCAACCGTGCTGTTAGACGAAAGAACCCTCCCCTTTAAGACTGTGTGGAATGCTTATGGTGTCCTAACCTCTCTCTCTCTGTCTCTCTCTCTCTCTCTCTCTCTCTCTCTCTCTCTCTCTCTCTCTCTCTCTCTCTCTCTCTCTCTCTCTCTCTCTCTCTCTCTCTCACTCTCTCTCTCTCTCTCTCTCTCCCTCTCAGGTGTGGCTCCTCGGGAAGGCGACGGCGGGAACGCGGGCAGCGGTACGGGCGGGGGCGCCGGTGGCAAATCGTCTAGCGTGATTGGCTCAGAGGTGGCGCTGTTCGCCGGCATCGCCTCGGGCAGCGTCATCTTCATCATCATCATCATCATGCTGGTGCTGCTGCTGCTGAAGTACCGACGGCGGCACCGCAAGCACTCGCCTCAGCACGCGGCCGCGCTGTCGCTCAACACGCTGGCCACGCCCAAGAGGGGCGGGGGCAACAACAACGGCTCGGAGCCCAGTGACATCATCATCCCGCTCAGGACTGCCGACAGCGTGTTCTGCCCGCACTACGAGAAGGTGAGCGGGGACTACGGCCACCCCGTCTACATCGTCCAGGAGATGCCGCCCCAGAGCCCCGCCAACATCTACTACAAAGTCTGAGCTTTAAGACTCTGGAGGAACTGTCCCTGGGTTATGGAGCGGTGATGGGGGAGGGCGGTGATGGGGGAGGGCGGTGGGGGAGTCGTTTGTCGTTGTCGTTGTTGTTGTTAGGAGGAGGGGAGGGGAGCAGGGGGGGAGGGGGCAGGCCAGGACGCCTGTTAAGGATCTCTCTCTCTCTCTCTCTCTAGTTCCCTCTCGCTCTCTCTCTGTGTCTCTCGCTCTGTCTCACCCGCTCAATGTCTCCCGCCAACCCCTCCTGGTCTCTGGCGACGTTTGGTTTTCACGATGGATTTGCTTTTTGTTGCCCCTTGATTCTCCCCCCCCCTTGATTAGCCCCCCCGGCCCCCCGCCACCCCCCTGCCGGCCCCCCTCAAATCGTGAGAAATTCTGCAATGGCTTTGGTTTGACCTTGGAGTGAGACGGAGGTGTGGTGGTTTGACCTTGGAGTGAGACGGAGGTGTGGTGGTTTGACCGTGGAGTGAGACGGAGGTGCGGTGACCGTGGAGTGAGACGGAGGGGCGGTGACCGTGGAGTGAGACGGAGGGGCGGTGACCGTGGAGTGAGACGGACATACAGATGCGTCCGCATGTGTGCGTGTCTCTTTGTTTTTCTCGTTTGACGGATGCTTGGATGTGAACGAGGGGACAAGAGAGGGAAGATGAGGTGGCTTTAGGGCTCCTTCTCTGGGCCTGAACACTGAGGGAGACACTTGGATAACACAAGAGACTCAGAGAGAGAGAGAGAGAGAGAGCATAGGGGCCGAGCATGAACTCACGCCACAAAATGGTTGTCTAGCAGCCCTAACCCCACCCACCCCTATTGCCATTACAAGCCAGAAAGTACCGATCTGACCGATCCTCTCTGGAACTTTCCTGACCGACTCATCAGAGGTCACCCCACGCCCTCTCTCACTCCGCCCGGCCACCAACAGACTCATCAGAGGTCACCCCACGCCCTCTCTCACTCCGCCCGGCCACCAACAGACTCATCGACTCACTCATGCTCAGCAGAACACACGCCTGCTGTTGTGTTGTGTCGTGTTGTGTTGCATTCTGGACAAACAAGCGCCCTTCTCCCGGCCCCTCCCCCTCCAACTGCATTTCACGTTTGAAGGACGCCGTGCTTTCGTTTCCGATGTTACTTGAAGGTTTTCATCGAGTGAAAAATGATTTTTTTGTTTAGTAAAGTCAACATCAGCTGTTCTTACTTTTGGCCATATCTGCTTTTAATTCCCTGGTGTAGTGAAAGTGGAGCGTGTGTTATTATCTCATATTGTATGTGTCATTGAGAAAAAACAAACAATTACCCAAATATTGCGGCCGTTGTGCCCGGGGGGGGGGGGGGGGGGGGGTAGCGGAGGAATGGCGGTCTTTATTTTGCGCTGTCTCACCAGGGAGACGCACGGCGCTACGTCATCCTCCTGCGGACTCAGGTCTGGGACCCAGGTGGCTTCTGGGAAGGGTGGAGGTCTTTCTTATTATATAATAGAGCAGCACTTTTAACTTTTTTGTACCTCCACCGGGGCATCAGTCCACAGAGAGAGAGAGAGAGAGAGAGAGAGAGAGAGAGAGAGAGACAGGTAGGAGTAGAGATAGGAGACAATCTGTTCCTCCCATCAGTTGGGGGACAGTTTAGAGGCAAAAACGTAATTAGCGCGAGGGCTAGCTTGAGCTATTTAGAAAACTGGTCTTTCGGGAAAGCATTAGGGCAATACGTAATCCACCTCGCCTTAATGCCATTGAAGCATGGAGAGAAGAGGAACTAGAAGGGAACGAGCGGAGGCTCTGGCTGAAGGAGGTACTGTAGCGTCTGCACCTCCGGGTGACGGGTGTTCAAGGTGCCTGCAGCCCCGCTGCTCTCCTACTTACGTTAAACATCAAAACGAAGCACAGGGACATCCAGTTACATCGTCACTGTTTCTCAATCTTCATTAGCATTTCCATATTGTGACTTTTTGATTTCCTATATTATTATTATTATTATTATTATTGTTCTTTTTTTTTTTTTTTTACAAAAAAAGATGTACATTTAAAATACAACATTCAAATCACGGGAAAGGTGGAGAGAGAAAAAAAAACAAGGAAAGCAGAATTTATTTATGAGAGACACGTAGAGCACAGCTGTTGTCAGGTGGAACGGAGGGGAGGAAGTCAGAAGAATTAATGTTAATATATTATGGTAATTATGCAAGCTAGGTTTTTGATTGCTCGATATCTCTCGACCCAACGAGTCCCGTATTTTCACAAACTTTAATCCAGACTGGGGCTGCCTCTCCCGCTCAGTTGCACGGGACTAGGGTCCTGGGAACCGGGGACGTGGAAGGGCACCCTTGGGTGGCGTTCTCCCCAAAGAGGGGAGTGCAGTTATCAGACCCAAAAATAGCTCACACGGGGGGAGGAGGGGGAGGAGTAGCCTGTCTCCCACACTCACCCACTGTAGCATCTCCCAAAGGATGATTCCCATACCCACACGCCCTTGACCCTCACCACCACCACCACCACCACCACCCTCCATGTTTTTCTCTGTGCGTACGTACGTGTGCACGTGTGTGTGTGTGCCGTGCATGTGCATATGTGTGTACTGTATGTCCTTTTCTTCTTTTTTTTAAAAACTGGTAGTCAGCTATTTTCAGTGAATTCATATTTGTTGTTGTCTTTGGCTTGGGGACATTTGTGACTCGACGAAGGCCGAACCACCGAGCATAGATCTGCTCGTTACATTAACATTTTCATTCGCCCATTTTAAAACAAAAAATAAACCCATCGAATTTCACCGAAAAGCCAAGCCTTGTATGGTCTGAGGTTTGTGCCTCTAAGAGGCCACAAAATCTGCAAATATGCAATTTTTATTTATTTTTCTAATCAGTCCTGAAGAAAAATGGAAAGTGTTCTTAACCACTGAGAGATGAACAACAAAACGACACAAAAGAGCGTCACACGAGCTGTTAAGGTTTCCTTTCTTTCCGTTTCTAGTATGACTTTAACCTTTTATTTTCTGACTATGTGCCGTAGTACAAAGGTAAACTGTGAAAAATAAAAACATATAAAGATGTATCACACCTGGACAGATGTTAAAAAGAAAAACAAATATATATATACAGAACACACCACAAACAAAATGGCTGTTTAGTTGCTGACTGCGGCAGAAAAATGACAATCTTATTAGTTTCTTTGAATCTGGGGTCCTTTTCCGAGCTGATATTCAGCCGGCACTCTTCCGATATTTACCGGGCGGGAAATATCTCAGCCATTTAGGAAACGACAAAATCGTGTTGGAAGAGTGCCGGTTCCCAGGCTAGGAGATGGACCTCGGGCAAATGTAAAATGCCTTGCTCGTATGGTCAACCCTTGGTCACCTGACTCAGTAATTTTGCACCGTACTTCTGTAGGTAAGAATCTGTAAATACATTAATGTTTGTATTGTATATGGATCCTGGGTTGTTACAATAGCCTTATTCACCTTTTTAGGAAATTAAATGAAAAAGAAAAACACAGAAAAAACGGAACACACTTCAGTAAAACAGAGCATACTACTTTTTTGGTAAATAGCTTGTGTAAATATTGACCAGAACCCAATAAAACAATTTTTTTATAAACTCTTAAAGTAAGATGTTTTGTATAAAATTTGAATTTTTTGCTATGTATTTTAGCTAGCGCTCGTTGAAAAGCCGTGTCCCCCCACTCCATCCCCTTTTGCACTGTTTCCATGGTAATTTGGTTTTTAAAAAATGAGAGGAAAGTTGCCAAACCGACTGCTGCATATTTGTGCCATAAGTGTGTACCATAAATATTTATTGAATTAGTTTTTTGTTTTGTTAATGATTTGACTCTTGTCCAGTTTGTAAGTAACACAGTATTATGATTGCGTTGTTTGTTTGTCAACCCCTAGTTTTCTTTTGTTCGTCATGGTAACCGGGTCGCCGTAGCCCCTCCCCCGACCCCCTTGCAGTATAAGATGGCTGACCGTGAAAAAGTGGTTTCAACATTCAAAATTTAAAAGAAAATTAAAAGTGAGGAAAATGACACACATTCCACCAGTCTGTTACGAACTGAAAATGTTTTTCAATAAAATGTTTTTCCTATGGACGTGCTGTCTGTTTGTGTTTCTTTCCATTGTACTTGTTACACATGGCAAATAAAGAAACCTTGAACCTTGAACCTTGAACTATTCCTTATGGATAAGTATAGTCGGCCTTTGCATAATTCTGTTAGGTAGTTAGTTAGGTAGATATCTATTTGCTTATTTCAAGCCTTATGAAGCTTTTAAAGTCAATTAAAATAATAGTATAGAATATAGAGCAATTCAATTAGAAAATATATATAAAAATAGTGTAAACTAAGGAATAAAAATACGAGAACTGATCCTGTCTTGCTGAACTAGTAGAACATGAGATGCCATGCTCATGGGTTTGATTCCCACCCTGGCTGACAATGTAGGCCTATGCACGCAACTGGTCAACCAAATGGCATACATTTATATAAGAAATAATAATAAAAAGAGAAGGAATCGGGGGATTTTGATGGTCAATAGAGCATCTGGAAGCGGTGAGGTTTTGGCGTGGAGGTGATGATGATGTGGCGGTAAAACAGGATGTGTGACGTAATGCAGAGGCGGCCATTACGGGGATCCTGTTTCCTCCCCGGCGGGGTACCGCTAGCTCTACGGGAACAGTAATGTTCGCTGACTGGGGGGGTTTGGGATAGTGACTCAAGCGGTGTTGTTTTAATGTGCAATTAAGGCCTCAATCACAACTAGCGGGTTGGCGCCCGTGGCACAATTAGCCGTTATGCTTAGAATATGGGTCGGTTTAACCGGCTCGGCACCACCGCCTCACAGCAGGGAGGAGCTGGGTGGGGTGAAATGTTCTTGTGGGTTTTTGGGTACAGGAATTTCCAACCACAAGACATGCTGCTGAAAAACATCCACTTGTTAAATATATAGACAGAATGATTATATAAAGAGCATATGTTATGTATAAATAGAGCACTGGTTATCGTATATACTATATAGTCGTATATATTAAATATGTATTGTTATTGTGTCTGCTCCGCTCTAGAAAGAGGATTCTACTTAACTTGAGTTTTTTGTGTATGTGTTTATGCGTTAGCGGATAGCATCAGATTCCATTCGAATGCGGCCTCTAAACAGCTTTGAGTATAATTCTGACACAAACATGGCTCAACTTGGCTCGAATACCAAAAAATGCCGTGAATATTGGCCAGAGGTTTCGTTTGATCTGGTATTAGCTTAGCTTAGCTTCAATGTGTTGTCTGTCTATTATCCAACAAAGGATGAGCTTCTAAATCCAGCTCTAAAATCTAAAAAGCCAACGTATCAGGATAGTTAGGCCTATATTAATCCAGAACTTCTGGGGGGAGACTACGCATCTCCTGTGTGTGAGGGGCGGAGTCACGCAGGGTTTCAGAAGACGAGTTTAACAAATGTATTTCTACAGTGGCCAGTCTACCTCACGGGTTTGATTTTAAACCTTTACAGACACTTTGTCTAAGGACGTTGGTGTCCGGACAGGACGTTTTAGCTTGTCTTCCCACCGGCTACGGGAAAAGTTTAGTTGATCAATGCTGGCCGAGTTCATGTTTGCTGGGTTTAAAATAGCTAAATGCTATTTTTTTAAAACTGTACTCACAGAAGATGCTCTGTTTATGAGGCAATAGTTACCAATGAAATCGTCATTCTACAGTAGCGGCTTTCCTTAATGTTGATTCAAATATAAACACAACAAAATGAATTAATTAACTTGCCTTAGAAGCCGAGAACAAAGCAAAATGGCCCCCCATCTCCAAGTTCTTCCATCTCTATAACTCCCTCTCACACACTTTGATGAGGAGGGCAGACGGGTGTGCTGGTGGTCTAAGTCTGTGTGTGTGTGTGTGTGTGGACATTCAAATGTTTTTCTATTTAACATTTCTGTTTTATCTCCCCCGCTTTCATGCCAGGGATTGCAGAGTGCTGCTGAGAGGCAATGAAGCGCTGCGGATGTTTTCCCTCTCTCGTTTCTCCCTCTCCTGCTTTGCTGCTTCACTTTCTCCCTCTCTTTCTCCCTTTCTCCTTCTCTCCCTCTTCTCATTCCTCAGTTTCTATCTCCCTCTCTTCTCTCTTTCTCCCTATTTTTCTCCTTTTCTTCCCATGTCTCTCTCTCTCTCTCTCTCTCTCTCTCTCTCGCTCTGTGTCTACCTCGCTCTACCTCTCTCTCTAACACAGCAGGTGCACATATGGGTGTTCAGATGAGAGCATTCTTTTGACTACAAGATTGAAACTGGACATGTGTGTGTGTGTGTGTGTGTGTGTGTG
>OOFB01040295.1:0-12503 GCA_900323305.1 Trachyrincus murrayi
GCTGGGGGCCGTTTTGTCCCAGGAGGTGGAGGGCGTGGATCGTCCGGTGCTGTACCTCAGCCGGAAGCTCGTGGACCGAGAGGTGAGGTACAGCACGGTGGAGAAGGAGTGTCTGGCGATCAAGTGGGCGGTCGACGCCCTACGTTACTACCTCCTGGGGCGCTCATTCACCCTCTGCTCGGACCACGCTCCGCTTCAGTGGCTCCACCGCATGAAGGACACCAACGCGCGGATCACCCGTTGGTATCTCGCTTTACAGCCTTTTAATTTCAGAGTGATCCATAGACCGGGGGCGCAGATGGCGGTGGCTGACTTCCTTTCCCGCTTGCCAGAGCAAGGGGGGTGTGGGGGGGGGAAGTTGGCTGTCGGCCGGACGGCTCCCCGGCCTAAGTCGGGCGGTGGGGATATGTGGAGGGAAGGGGGCGTGGCTTGGTATCGGGCTGCAAACAAGGGGAGCGGGGCGGCTGATTCCCGGGATCGACGCGGCTGTGGGTGATGAGCATAATGAACTCTGTTATATAGTCACCTGGCTTTGCTCTCTCCCACAGTGAGACTGGTTCCTGAGACCGGAGACGAAGTGCCGTCGCCCTTCGAGCCACCGGAGTGACGTTGAACTTTGTTGTATAGCGCGATTGCGCCCGTGTAATCCTGTATCCCGTGTGGGAAGAACGTGTGGATCATTGTAATCATTTATTGCATACGTCTGCGGTGAGGGTGTTGGGCACTCGGTGTTCCCCCCTGTCTTGTGTGGAAGGAGAATAAAAAGACTGCACCGCCATTCATCTCTCCCTCTCTCTCTCTTCCTTGTCCACCGGACCGTGAGGACAGAGTCCCTTACATGTTGGTAGTAATGTTTTTTGGTCATTGTTTAGTAATTAATCATGAAATGATTTGTCATGGGGAAACGTGTTTGAAACTGCCACAGCGTTGCTCATGCGAGACGTGGCAGTTTTCATTAGCCAAGGTTACGGTGTATTTACATTGATTTATGGTTTTACAGTACTACAACTCTCTTGAGTCCTCAATATGGCGTATGGAGTATCGCCAGCACAAAATCCCATGATGCATTCTGATATACAAGCCCTATAGCATGGTTTCATGGTTTTTAGCTCTGGGTCCATCATTCCCAGAGCAGACATCCAACACTCACCGGGAGATCTTGCTGATCTCCCTCTGGTTCATGGTGTTGAGGACGGACGAATCGCCAACCCGCTTCCGGATCCACAGCTCGATGGCGATGCGTGTGTACAGGAACAGCATGGTGAGCAGCGGTAGCAGGAAGAGGGCCACCATGATGAAGGTGGTGTACACCTGCCGCTGGGCCAGCGAGGGCCAGCTCTCCTGACAGCACACGTGGGAGTGGTCGTACAGGAAGTCGTACTTCACCTGCAGAGTGGTGGTGATTTCAGGTTCAGGTCACTTTATTTGTACCCATAGGTAGATTTGGTTTGCAGTAGACGAGGCGTCCATCTTGACACATTTTTTTAAACGACACAGACAGTAGATGAACATAATAAAAAGTACTCATGGTTCCAATCATCACTAAAACGAATGAATAAATAAACTTCTCTATCGTCTGTGCATGTTGCTACGACTTGTTCATCTGAGTGATGGCTGCTGGAACAATGCTGTTTTTATACCGCTTGGTTCTGCACGGGTGAGACTTCTGAGTGATGGTGGTGGGGGCGGTTGGGGAAGAGAGGTTTACACTGGCTTTAATTTAAAGCACACGGCCGTGTCAGCCTCGAATTTGGAATGAAAACTTCTAACGTCTAATTTACAGATATCTCGGCGTAGGTTTGTCATGCCCTATATCTGATTTCTACATTCAATTTTTTTTTACTATGAATTTGTGATACTATTGTATTGTATTGATGTAAAGTTCCTTATGTGGGTCTAAGTGGTCTTGCGTTTGTCTAAGTGGGTACTTCTAAATCCAATGTTGTACTGGTATGTGAGTCACACAGCAGGCCTGTTCATCTTTATCAATAGGGTGAAATAGTACTCATTCTTCGTCAAACTAAATACCATCTGCTCCATTACTGATCTAATCATAGAATGCTGTGATGAGTAGAAATGTAGGGGGATAAATAATGTGTATAAAGTATTCTGGATACTTACTTCTAGTTGTTGTACAAACAACATTGGAGAGCCCACCATCACTGATGCGATCCATACTATCCCTGCACAGTGGAGTGTAAAGTGTGTTATTCTCACTATAGTGTTTAGCAGTAAAATAGTAGCACAATACTAAGGATTGGCGTTAGTTTAGTATATATTAGTAAGTGTACTGTTCATAACTCAGATTTCATATGTTGAAAAGGGTATTTTAATGTCACAAACATTCATGGTTAGTTTTTAACTAACAATTCCAGAGTGACTGAAAGAGGTAGTGATCATCCTATGGATGTTCTAAGATGTTTACTGCACTCAACTAATTATATAACACAACATATAATGATATGACAAACTTCTTTCCTGTTTTGCTTCTACAGAATGTCCATTTTCATTTCAGACAGTATGCGTCATATTCAGTTGGAAAATACCTCACCCTTGCATATAGATAACAGGCATTTGGATGGTGTTTTGTCCACACTCCCACACACAAAAACTGACAACATAAACAAGATACAAATACATAGTGAAGCGTTTAAGAAATGTGCCTACCTAGCATTTTGTAGGCTCTCCTAGATGTGTACTGCCTCCTCATTTTGAGTGGATACACAATTCCTTGGTATCTCTCGATGGCGATGCAGGTCATTGTCAGGATCCCTGTGACTATGGCTGTGGTCTGTACAAAGGGAACCGTTTTGCATACCAAAACCCCTGAGGAAAACAAAAGAAATGTATGTGTAAGAGGTGAATGTGCTGCTGTGTATTTCTGAATAATGGTGCATTGGAAGGTTGTTTTTTTTAAACACTGAAGATAAAATCGCTTACAATGAAGTAGACGAGGTCAGTGAACATATGCTTGGATTCTTTTTTAACCTGCCTCGAGGACAGAGTTAAAGATTAACTGACAATCTCCTGAAGGTTTCGAAGGATTCAGGAGTTTCGCATCTCTATTGCTATTTACGTAGTCTAACATCTAAAGTTTGATGGCGGACGAGCTCAAATCTGGGTGAACGGGGCGTTTCATTTTCTTTTGCTTGAAATGTATTTCGACCAATCATGTTGCTGGGGGCGGGGATCTGTAGACATGTGTTACATGGAATGGGTCTCTACTGGAAACAACCTGACCGGCAGAACCACAACAAACGTGATATGGCTGACCATTCATCTGGGATCCAGAAGAGGACTGATAACTAAAACGATAGCATCCAACAGCGAGCGCAAACCAGCACTCGTAAACTAAACTTTTCCCATAGCAGGTGGGAAGACAAGCTAAAACATCCTGTCCGGACACCGACGTCCTTAGACAAAGTGTCTGTAAAGGTTTAGAATCAAACCTGTGTAGTAGACTGGCCACTGTAGAAATACATTTGTTAAAATCGCCCAGGCGCTGTGCAGTCTCCCCCCCAGAAGTTTGGCTATAGCATTGAACTTTTGGATCCAAGATTACTATTTACCGGTCAGCAATCAATAAGTGAACTCCAGGCAATTAGCCCTGGGTTGTGTTAGGTCGGGAGGGTCTAGAGTCCCATGCTCTTATTGCTGGCTCTCTGGGCTCTGCGTTCAAGTGGTCATTTGGGAGCACTTACAGGCACTTGATCAGTGGGGAGCAAAAAGCACAGAGTCTGTCACGAGGGTTTTGTGTACTGTGGACAATCGGGCCGCTAAGTGCTTTGGCCTCCGCTCGCGGTTACACATGAAGGGTAAGGCCGGAGATACTGGTCGTGAGTTAAACCAGAACAGTCAACTTCCTTCACTCCCTTCACTTGGTTAGCAGCCAGATAATCTCGGATCCAGAAGTTTGAAAATGCTATAGCCGAACTTCTGGGGGTAGACTGCACAGACTCGATGTTTCGAGTCGTGCCCAAAAGGTTTTGTGCTGGTGAAAGGGGTAGTTGGCTGAAAAAATATCATAGAGGGGGTACATTAGTAAGAAATTGTTGAGGGCCACTAGACTGTCTAGGAGGACCACTCTCCCCCTAGGCGCTATTCATTCATGCTGTTCAGACCAGTGTCATATTGATTTATCAATTTACCTTCATGTTTAACATGGTGTGCTTGAAGCTCATGCCCTCTAAGGGGAGGCTCATTGATATGGAGAAACTGAAACTGCCAAAATCTAAAATAAATGAATGACTCAATAACTAAATAAATGAAATAATAAAGAAATAAATGTAGCAAAAAAAGCCTCAAATATCACATAAATGTGCAGGTTGATTTGAAAATAAATACATATGCACAGAAATAGAAAAATGAATACATATTTATTTATTTGACAAATAACTTATTTTTGTATTAATTTATTTCCATATTTAATTAGTTCGAATCTAAGGAGCAACTATTGAAGATATCTCGCCAATATTTGGCGAGATATTATTATGCTTTAAATAAAACATAAGATTGAAAAGATAATTCCTTATTTAGGAAAATTGGTTGGTTTGGATGAACTGTTCAGTAACTTACAAAATAGTCTTAAAAACAAATATGAAAAAGAATCGTGATCCTATCGGGGATCGTGATCCTGCCTAAAATAATCATGAGATGATATTTTTGCCATATCGGCTACCCCTAGTTGACGCTAACTAAGCTATGCGAGGCCTGGTTTTTATTTAACTTTATTTAACATTCATTGGGATCATTTCTCCAAGAAGTGCAAGGTAAGGAGAAGGGATAGACAATATTGAGTTTGTAAATATACCTTTTCCTCTCTTGTAGATATAGGGTGCTAAAATAATCCTTTGACATGCTTAAATATAAAGTTTTTAGCTAGCTAAAGGCATTTTGTTCCTCCGTGGGCGTGGTTTTCAGCATATGACGCGTTGTGCTCCGTCTCATTTCCGGAAGGCTGCTTATGCGCATTGGCTAGTAGTGGGGAGCAAGACGAGCACAATCGATCTGCGAACGCTCATGGGTTAACCAATGGCTGTTAAGTGATATCTCACGACACGCCCCCACATTAACGTATGGATGAAGAAATACATGAATAAAAACTGAAATAAATGGGTCATTTATGGGTTAGGTGAGTGGGTGAGTCATCTATTTATGTATTTTTGATTTTGGCAGTTGCCATACCCCCACTGGGATTTGTCTTAATGGGGTTGTTAGGGACCATGGACATCTGAGCCACCGCCAAGGATGTAGAGTCAATTTGCAGAGAGCCAGACAGATCACATTTGGAGCATTTTGGTTGATCCAAATGTGGATCCGTATATATATATATATATATATATATGATTTCTACAATAACTCCACAATAGCCCCGCTATACATTAGCCACCAAAGCACAACAATCATGTCCACACAAAAAACAGAGCTGATCTGTTGAGTTATTGTGTGATAGTACATGTTAATGTGCTCTGTGAAAGCACTCAACGTATTAACCTATGCCCTAATTGAGGAGAATAAAACAAGATGGAGACCGTGTGGTGCTGATGACACCTCATCATGGACTTTGAAGCTCTTCTCTGCTGCTAATTACAATCCACACACGCACATACACACACACACACACACACACACACACACACACACACACACACACACACACACACGTTGTACCATCCCCATCAGTTATACCACTTATTCCGACTTATTTTTTCCGACTTTCTTTCTTCTGCCACATGGGCAATTAATTGTTCACCTTTTTATTTTATTTTATTTATTTTATTTTTTACAATCAAACATATTACAAACATATTGCCAAATAATAGTTATAATAATTAATAATTCTCCTTCATTGAATGTCCCCAAATCAAGAGAAGAACAAGTGGTCGGCTATACTATTATAATGGCCTCCCCCTGAATATTTTACACTAACTCAGTGCACCTGCCCTGAGGCACATGATCACAGTATCTGTATCTTCTTGTCTTTTCTCCTTTTTTTCCTTGATACCCAGCAACACAATGCTGGGTATCAAGTGCTGATGTGCTCAAGACCTTATACGTGGCGCACTTGTTAATAACACTATTATGCATTTAGGTCATAGCTTGAATGTCAGGAATTGGATTGGCCACTAGTTTACTTGGTACACATCATACAGCGTCATTCTTCATTCATCATTTCATTTAACGATGAATTGTTTTATTTCCAGATCAACCTCAACTTGACATCAAACACAACCTACACAGGCTATTTTAAACTTGTAGGCAATTCCTTGTACACACACAAACGGGATGCGTTTTAGTAGTTTAATGCGCTTAGTAGTTTAATGGGCAGTTAAACACACCAGACTGTGTAATTATGACTGTAGATATGAATTGAAGAACTCACCTCCGAGCCACTCCGAGGAGATGTTTTGTAAAAGAGTGAATGGGATGCAGAAGAAAGTGATGAGCAGGTCGCTCACCGCTAAAGAGCATATGAATATGTTGGTTGCGGTCTGCACCGCGCGCTTCTTCACCACTATGTAAACAACCAAACTATTGCCAACAAGAGCCAGGGCGAAAATAATGGCGTACATGATCACGAAAGTCGTTTTCACGCTGTACGGCAACTCGGTGACGTAGACCAGCGGTTCGATGTTATACGAGTCGATGAACTCCTGGCGGCTGAGGTTGTAAAACTGAAGCATCTCCTTCAGGACCTCAGGGGTGATTTTAGTGTAGCCTTGTCCGAATTCTGTTGAGGTGGCCATGCTTGTCAGGGCAGCAGCGTGGGTTAATATTGACCGACTCAACACATACGTTGCCTCCGGGCTCCAGTCCACAAGCTTGGCGTAGATTAAAATATCAAAAGAAATCCTTTAAGGATCCACAATGGGGTCCGTGGTGGCACGCGCCTTCCCCGGCAGCGTCCAATGGAGCGCGAGCTTGGCTGGTTTTACCGCCGCTACACGTGGAGGCTTCATTGACAGCCTGTCAAAGAAGCAAACAAGCACATAACGGAATTGCTATGTTTTTTTTGTATTATTATTGTAAATGACCGAACACTGAACACAGGTTTTAGTTTAGCTTCAGTAAAACTAGTTTGTTTGTTTTCTGTTTTTTTTTTAAGTCAGTGACACCATCCAGTGTAGGCCAATAGCCTCCAATAAATGCTTGACTGATCGCGTTTCGACGTGGTCTATATAGTCCGTTTACAGGCTGAGGGCGGAGTCGAAGCAAGCGGAAAGCAAGCAGATGCAGGTGTCCTGCAGGGTTTCGACCTAACGTGGAACTGACACAATGGGATGTGCAGGAGAGCAACATTGTTCTAGAGTTAGCCTATAATAAACTGGGCTTATATTAAGTGTGTAAAGGCAGGTCTATAAGAACATTCAGTTATATAGATAAGAGAACACCCCCAGATAAGAGCTCCCCAAAGTGAAATGCAATGAAATGTAGTATTTACTCTATATAATTGAATTAATTCTCCCGAGAGAGCATGACACTGAACTGAAATGAACAACAAGATAAAATCATGTTTTCAGTATCGCAGGCAACAAGATAGGCTATGCCCTGCACTCTCAATAAAATCATAATTCATCCAACCTTTTCCGTTTGAATTCCATACAGTCCTAATGACAAAATGACAAGCTTCAGACTTTGTATGTGTGCAAATGTATTCAAAATACAATACTGAGATAATATCACATTTGAATATGCCTAAACATTCAGAAGCATTTAAATGTGAACATTGTTCAAGCCCCCTTTTAGCAGTGAGTGTAGCCTGCAGGACACCTGTGGTCTAGGACGCTTCTCGCATGTTCCTCTGTAGATGGTCCGACGGTAGATAAGCAGGACTAGCAGGACTGCCAGGAGATGCCTGCAAATAGCTTATTATAGTTGGTTCAACATATGAAGCCTGCAAATAGCTTATTATAGTTGGTTCAACATATGAAGCCTGCAAATGGCGAGCTGGTTCAACATATGAAGCCTGCAAATAGCTTATAGCTGGTTCAACACATACTATATGCAATACAGTAGATATATACTGCATTGCAATTTACTATATGAACTTCTCACTTTATTTGTAAGAAAGATGCTATATGGGTCTGATTCATGTTTTTATTTTTTTATTTCTGTGACTTAAGTATTGTGCAGATGAACATAATTGCGTTTGTGTGCTAGGCCACATGGTTTTAATCTGGGTGACTTCCCATTGTGCAGGGTTACTATTTTTTCTTGTTGAGTATATAGGTTCCTTAGCAACACTGGAAACATTGCACATGCAGGACCAAGACAACCGAACAAGAGCCTTGTGTTAAGGTAAGCCTACATACATTTGCGCAAAAAGCTATCTTTTAATTAATTCATCGCTTCAGATTTTTTCTTTCCAAACTATTTGCTTTTTAATATGCTGATTTGTATTGCTGCCGCTCACTCACAGTTCATTCCAGCTTCCCCCCCCCCCGGTTTGAGGTGAACCTTTTCTGTTGTCAACGCGCAGTGACTGATATAACGACACATTCTCCTTCTGATAATTGTATAGTTTTATAGTTCTCTGTACCCTGGTGTCACCAGAATGTCGACCGCTGCCGCACCACCCAGCCCGGCCACCCGGCCCACTGCGGAGGAGAGGACCGCCGGTAATCACTATCAGGTGCCCGTCAGCACTCACAGTGCCCGCGCATCGATCAGAAGTAGCCCGCGCTTCGGAACCATGAGCCACCATTCGTTTTTCTCCCGGCACAACCCGCACCCTCACCGCGTCACGCATATTCAAGGTGAGGCGCACAAACGTTCCGCCACATACCGAGAGAATTTACTTTTATTTAACCAAATGAGACTCACTGTGACTTATTTTTCGTCTATATATTGGTCTTGCGTGCTTCTGTCACAATTGGAATGATTCTATATATAACGACATAGATGAAAAAATAACGATGATTTCAGTGGCCATGCTAATGCTGAGGCAAGGCCATTGCAAAAATGATTAGATTCAAATGGTATTCAATGAAAACCTGAACTGTGTAAATTCTCCACGGCACGGTGGAAGTAATGAATATGGCCCATCAATCAGCTCAAACAAACCAGGATTATTTTTATTTCTGCTCAAATTAATTCGGTCCGTGGAGGAAAAAGCCATGAAATGCTGAAATGAAATGCTGAAGAAAATGATGGCTGCCAGTGCCAATTTAAGCAAGTAATCTGAGGGAGGAAGACAAGGGAGAGTAGGCTTGGATGGAAATGAGAAAGTCCGCTGTAGGTATATATCCCACATGGCTCAAATAGCATACCCTAAAACAGAACAAAAGCAAACAAACGAATGCAATTAAAGTAACTTTTAGTTTTGAGATAAATCCTTGTTATTCAATATACTGTGTGTGTGTGTGTGTGTGTGTGTGTGTGTGTGTGTGTGTGTGTGTGTGTGTGTGTGTGCGTGTGTGTGTGTGTGAAATACAACAAAATAAAAAGCTTCTCCTTCTGACCTTTGACCCCAACAGGGCTTAATGGGAATCCTGTGTGCATGGTGAAAGATGACTGGGGTGTCACCACCTCATTATTTCCTCATCCACTCATCAAGAGCCAGGTGGGGTTCAGGGCTGGCCCCCTGCCACTCGGTCCCATAAGTCCTTATGGGAGTCACCAGAGCAGACCAGGTAAGTCTGCACAGTCAAGGACCACAGGGAGGTGTGTGTTTATATTATGTGAATATAATAATATCATATTTTACTATATATATAATATGTATACAAAAGCATATATATATATATACTGTATATATATATATATATAATTTTTTTAATATTATTATTATTTCTTTTTTAATCCGCAGGACTTTTGCCAGAGGCCTGGAGGGAGGAGCTTAAAGAACTGGCTGCAAAAGTCAGTCTGGCCTCTAAAGCAAAGAACACACCAGAGGTACGTTGTTTGATTGTTCCCATTTTGTTTATGTGATTAATGATGTGGTGCATCATTACTGCGATGCACCCGTTAAACCTACTAGAAACCGTGCTTCAATATTCCTTTTGATGTCACTGTGGTAGTGCTGCTTCCATGACCATATGCCAAATAACTTTAAGTCAAGTCAAGTCAATTTTGTTTGTATAGCCCTTAATCACAGTTACAGTCTCAAAGGGCTTTACAGGTCATATATTTATGACACCCCCTAACCCTAGTCCCCCAAAGGGCAAACTTTAAACTAATGGCTGGACACTTCTGTGTGTAAGAAGCAACCGGAGGACGAAGCGGGCCGCAGAAAGACCCAGTACTCGGCTCAGACGGGGAGGATTATCCCTCCCTCCACCAAGGCCTACCAGCGTAGGACTTCTACCCAGAGACATGCTCACCATCCTCAGCCACTCTACGACCAAGAGCTACTGGTACCACCCCTACCTCCACTTCACCTATCCAACACCCATCTCCAGCCGCTACCTCCACCTCACCTACCCAACCCCTACCACCACCTCACCTACCCAACACCTACCACCACCTCACCTACCCAACACCTACCACCACCTCACCTACCCAACACCTACCACCACCTCACCTACCCAACACCTACCTCCAGCCCCGACCTCCACCACCCCTACCTCCACCTCACCTACCCAACCCCTACCTCCACCTCACCCCCAAACCCCTACCTCCAACTCATCATCTCCACCCCCAAACCACTACCTCCACCTCACCTCCCAACACCTATCTCCAACCCATACCTCCACCTCACCACCCCTACCTCCAGCCCCTACCTCCACCTCACCACCTCCACCTACCCCAAGTTGGGGTAGGTGGAGATGCGCCCCAGAGACACAGAGAACATCGGCAACAACTGCAGCCATTTTTCACACTAAATCCCTAATGCGGATAGATAGAGATAAGGTTGAAAATCGGCAAAGTTATCTTTTAAGTACAGTCTGTTGCTAGGCTGCTTCACAATGATACACAGTTAATTAGTTACCGCCCACCACTCTTGCCAGGTCCTGGAGGTGCTCTGTCAGATCCTGCAGACGGATTCCTTATCTCAAGTCCAGAAGTGGCTTCTGCTTGCAGGCCAGAGAGGTAACATGCTGGCTCTTCTCTTGTCGTGTCTCACAAACAATAAGTAAACATGGTGTGATGATTCAACCTACTGTTGACTACCAAATGTTTACCAAATGTTTTTTGATGCAACAAAATTATGCAAAATTATACATTTTAAGAAGTTTATTCATTTGTTTGTATTTGGGTTTCTCTCTCTGCTACTAAACATAGAATTTTCTTATTTTTTATTATTATTATTTTTTTTAAATATTATTATTATTATTATTATTATTATTATTATATATAATAGTTAGTGTTATTAACTATTAATATTATTATTATTGTTGTATTTTATTTATTTATTTATTATTATTATTATTATTGTTGTATTTTATTATTTATTATTATTATTATTATTATTATTGTTATTATTATCATTATCATCATTATTAGTATTATCATCCATCGTAGTGGTCATGTCTCCTAACAACCGTCCACAGAGAAGGACCTGGTGATGGGCATGATCCAGAAGGCGATGGAGGACCTGAAGGCCTTGGGCCACCATGGGGACATTGAACATCCCTGCTCCACCATACTGTCTACACAAGGTCCTTTATCAGGCCAGGCCCACAGGAAACCACGGGGTTCAAGGTTAGCCTAGCGCTCTGCCGACTCCACACACATCTCTCCATCTGCACATGCTCGGAAAAGCGCTCGACGCGTGTTAGTAACAATGTTTTTTAATTTTTTTGACAGCTTGAGCCTTGTGCAGCGTTCCTCCACTCAGGACAGACCAGGTAAGAGAAAGGTTTGGATCACAATATCTGCTGCTATACAAATATTTGTTCAGATCTTTTCACACACACTGTGTGTTTGGCATGTTTCACAGAGATGATTGGAGAAGCGGAGGTTCTTGGAATCCACCATGAAGAGGCATAAAGATAGTATGTTTACATCAAAATGTTGTATTTAAAAAAAAAATATTCAGCATGTTTGGTTTTTTGACATTTATCAGGGAGGGAACAAAAATAATGTTCAGTTTTAACCATTGACCTTTCACTCTGTGGAAGAATGTATTTAGACAACGATGGCTGTGTTATGTCACGCAAAAAAATGCAATGTATAAAAAAATATGCAATAAAATTGCAACCTAAAGAAGAAATCAATGTATTGGCATACGATGTACAATTTTCACAACTTTGTACTGTGTAGAAGATTTGAATCCAATTTTATTGGATGTGAAATAGTAATAATAATAATAATAATAATAATAATATAATAAAACAGATTAGTTACCTTGCAATGGTATGTGTGAAGACTCTGAAGATAGGGTTGGGGGCCAAATGTCTTCCCTCGTCAGTCCCTCTGACTGGTGTGTGTGTGTGTGTGTGTGTGTGTGTGTGTGTGTGTATGTGTGTGTGATGCCCTGGCGTGATGCCCAACTCATTAAAAGCTGTTTCAACAGACTTGCGAGGTTATCATTCTTTACTTTCATAATTAATGTTGATTTT
>OOFB01040295.1:12523-24097 GCA_900323305.1 Trachyrincus murrayi
ACCTTTTTGTTTTGTTTCCTCCTCCTCCATCTGTCTCCCCTCTGCCCTCTCTCCTTTCCACACATATTCTCTCTCTGTCTCTCTCTCTGTCTCTCTGCCTCTCGCTCTGTGTGTGTGTGTGTGTGTGTGTGTGTGTGTGTGTGTGTATGTGTGTGTGATGCCCTGGCGTGATGCCCAACTCATTAAAAGCTGTTTCAACAGACTTGCGAGGTTATCATTCTTTACTTTCATAATTAATGTTGATTTTATACAAAGCAACATTTAAAAAATGGCCCATGAAGTCGAATATAGAGGGAAAAATATATCCCTAGATAGAAACAAATGCATAAAGAAATCCTAATTTTCAGCACGATATTTCAGCATGATAAACACGATGCATGATTGAGTGCAAAACACTCATCATTCACCTGTAGGACATAGGTCATCACAGGTTGCTTGAAGAGGATTCAAGAGGGCACGTGTGCATGTCCGTGCGGTGGGGGTAGCGTTATAGCTTGTAACCAGGTCAACAGGTGAAGTACATTGCTAACGTCATGAGTGCTCCTCACAAGGACACCTGTTGGCTGTGGAGTGATAAAAAGCAGCTGTTTGGCCCCCACGCGGTGGTGGTGGTGGTGGTGGCGTCGCTCCGCTCACCCAGGCTTGTTGGAACACAGCCCCTCGTTGTGTGGTGTCGTTTCTTTCTTTTTCTCTTTCTTTCTTTGTTCTTTCTCTCTCTCTCTTTCTTTCTCTTCTTATTTCCTTCTTCCTTCCCTCCCTGCGTGTTTGCTTGAATTCATTCTCTTGCTCTTTCTTTGTTTCGTCTGCATTCTTTTTTTATTTCTAGGTGACGAGGTGAGCCTGAGAATTCACTAATTAATTCACAAATCCCTCGTTAACGAGTGTTAACGAGGGATTTGTGAATTAATTAGTGAATAGGCACGTAAGTACACATTGACTAATGGGAAGGACGTTCCAGCCATAGGCCTGCTCTTTGCTCTTGGAGAAAGAATGTGAATCCATTTCAACATTACACAAAACAATCAGAATATATTTTTATTTTCCCTCTGACGCACAATCCAGTGCAATTATTTAGGAAATATATCTAATTCCATTTGAACCCTGACTGTACTATATCTTACCAAGACAGTTGCCTTTTAAACAGCGATGGTCATGCTTGTTATCAATAGTTATTGATATTGTAGATGGCTCTGTTACCATTGTCTTTATATGAGGTATAGACCGGACTCAGTAAGAAGAAGAGCAAGGCCCAGCCGTACCAGATCTTCCTCGTACCGGAGACCCTCTTACTTTTTATTTCAATCTTTCATACATTTAAGCTTGTGAATGTATGTGACCTCAATCACATTTGTGGTTCACAACCTAACCTAAATGTTGGAAGGGGGATCTGATGCAGTGTGAACCAGAAACCTGAATGCCATTTCCGTCACCGAACCCCAGTAAACCATCAATGAACCCTGTTCTTTAATGGTTCTGCCTGGATTATTTCATCTAGCTCACAGAAAGTACATTATAGTCATGTATTTTTTTTGTCTGTGGTCGTAGGCCTACACATAACTCACATATTCACAATGTTAGTGCAGAAACGTTGTGCTTTGCAGTCTTCAGATGAAGTTGTATAACGTGTTTTAGATTTAAGGATTGCCAGTATTTCTGGTTCATTCTTTTGTTCCATTCATTATACAAGACCTGTCTGTACCCAGCACATTATGGTTGAGCTGTCACTGAGCAGGAGGGAGGGACCGGTGGGGAAGGTTTTCTATGCCTTAAACGCATAACCAGATATGTTTTGACAAAAGACAAGTTTGTGAAGCTGTGTGATAAGTAACCTAAGAATACAATTCAAGCCCAGGGAAGAATATATAAGGGAAGAGTATATAAGGCGAGACCGCTGAGGAACACATTGAGGCTGATCATTGACTTTGCATGGTTTTGCTTTGCTTAGATATCGTTCTAGTTTTGATTTTGTCCTTAACTCATCGATGTATCTTACCGTGGGCTAAAAGTACATTTAATCTGTTCTTCATTTAATTCTAACGCACTTTCATCTATTTTGTTCTCAGGGTAGGCCTATAGTTGAGAGATTGAGAGATTTTTATTAATTACTGTGCATCTGATTTATATTATAGCTTTAAACCTGCCTGATTATTGGTTTTACATTGTTTCAGTTTTATCCATATACTCTGCTTCATCAGTATCTGTATTGATCATCATGTATTGTTGTGTAACGCATCAAACATTGCCACGTTAGAACTCGATGGCTAACTTATGGTGATTAAAACCTGCTGACATTCCCTGAGCTCATTCATCTTATGTTTGTGTGTGTGTGTGTGTTTGTGTGTGTGTGTGGGTATGCATGCATGCGCGAGTTTAGCCTTGATAGTGGATCCAGAGTGAATCCTATCTTCCTCAACAGCCCTTATCTCCTTACAGTGTCCTTCAGGGGTCCGTATAAAGAGCCTGACCACCCTTCCAGGGTCCGCTGTCGTGCTTTCCCCCCCCCCTCCTCCCCCGTGAGACAGACAAGACATGCTGCCTGCTGTAGTGAAACTCTGCTGTGGAATCTCTTACCCACATCTGAGGACCGTGGCAGGTAGGAGAGAGACAGAGAGAACACATTGACTTTCTATGGTTTGATATCGCTTGTTCATAAATGTGTCTATGCTTGAGCCCATTGAAGCGGCTGCTGCTGCTGCTGCAGTGGTTGCAGGTGTACTGTGTTTGATGAAAAATGATTTCTTGTGAGACACTTCATGGCGGCAAAGCATTTGGTTTAATGGAGCGTGATCGAGGGAAGCACACTGGCAGCATTTACCAAGCATCTTCAGAGAGACAAATGGGTGTACGTGATTCTTATGAGGGAGACTTTCACATCGTGGGCAGTAACATCAAAGGATTTTAGGTCTGATATTAACAAAGCAAAGATAGAGGGGAGAGACCGTCATGGAGACTGTTATGTTATGGCCATGGCTGATTTGGGAGAGGCCACATTAATTAGCAATACACTATGGGGGTAGTGGACATGTCTGCAAGAATGCAAGGCAACTAAAGGGATCTACGAATAGTGGCGAACCAAATGCAAACCAACATGACACCTTTCAACTGGAGAGAGGAAAGGAGCTACCTTTAGGTGCAAAGCAAATGTATGGAAAGGCTTCTTAAATGAACTAGTAATAAATTAAGGTTATAGCAGGTTATATCATTTGTGATGTTATTATTAGGATCCATTTTTCTGCAACAGATTTATGCCCCTCCTGGTTGTTCTGTCACGCAGGGCTACAACGCACAGCGGCCACAGTGATTGGCCAAGAGATCAGTGTCATGCAACGCCTGGGACAGATCCAACTGCCAGAGTGGATGAGCCACAAGGGCAGACGTTTCACAGGTAAAACTTTTCATTTGAAGGGGGGGGCTTTTGAAAGCTATTTTTTTTTTTAATCTCTACCATTCTCACAGGGTTATTACAAAAACATTGAGTTGTAATGTATATATATATATATATATATATATATATATTTTACAACAGGCATTTAGTTATAATGGATATGTATATTATATATATATATATTTACATTTCAGAGGCCAAAACAGAAAAGGCAAGGCAGGTATTCCTCAGAGAAGAAGAACTGTTGTTCATGCGCAAAGGACAAGAGGCAACGCGGGAGGCCCTGGGCATCTTGAAGGACGAGGAGGGATGGAAGACGGAGATTTCAGAGGTAGCCATCGATCCGTCTGATGTCCTCTGATGTCTGTTCTGAAGTCCTCTGATGTCCTCTGATATATGTGCATATGTGTGTGTCTCGTTCAGGAGAACGGCGATGTGGTCAGCAGCAAGGTGTTGCTGTCGGAGGCTGGGAAGGTGTTCAGGCTGGAGGCGGTGCTGGAGGCCAGTGCGGAGGAGCTCTACGACATCTTGTTTGTGAAGGTGGAGGAGATGCACCGATGGAACCCCAGCATTCAACACATCAAGGTGAGACGGCAATGGTGGAGGCGGTATTGGGTGGTCCAGGTCACGTCTGAAGCTCGCTGAGCTCCATCACAAATGTGTGAGGTTCTTGGGAATAGTGCTCTGTGTGTTGCCATAGTGATTCATGATTCCAAGTAAAAAAAATGTACACTGGACATAAATGACATGAGATAAAATCCTCTTTGTTTGTTATTATGGCCAATCAAAACAAGACATAAGAGTATACATTTTGGTATTGATAGATGACCTGTCATATAAATCATCCGACTGTCCTGTAGCATTCAGAACAGGAGAGAGAGAGAGAGAGAGAGAGAGAGAGAGAGAGAGAGAGAGAGAGTGAGAATCAGAAGAAGATTGATATATTAAAACACATACAACAATAGCATGTGTAAGTTTCATGCCAAATGATTCAATTACGTATTATATATGTATGCACTTTAAACAAACAGGGACTGTTCCCCGGGGGTTAGGCGTTGCTGTGTTTTCACATCTTGTCATTCAACATGTCAATCAATCACTTGCTTGTTTCCCTTTGAGACCACTTCATCCCTCAATAGGATCTCTGATGTGTCGCAGGTGCTCAAACGCATCGGACCTGAAACCATGGTTACGCACGAGGTGTCTGCAGACACAGCGGGGAATCTGATCGGCCAACGGGACTTCCTGAGCGTCAGATACAGTTGCAAACACAAGTCTCGTATCTATGTGGGAGGAGCTCCGGCTCACCTGGAGGCCGTGCCCCCACAGAAGGGCTTTGTGAGGTACCCCTCTCGGACCTGGGCCATCTAATCATGACTTACTTACAATGTCTTCAATCCCAATCAGCCAATCAGCCGATCAATCAATCATTTTGCTATTCTATCCAGCAATATTACATTTTTCCTTTTACTGGTTGTCATTGGGATTGAATGCCAATTTGAGGGGCTAGGGTGTTTGACTCCCAGCCGAAAGGTTCTGGGTTCGAATCCCTAATGTCCGCAGCCTAACCTGTAGGCGTGTCCTTGATCCAAGATGCCTAACGACCCCTACCTGCTCATGACATGTATCTGATTTCACTGTCCGACATCCCTTTGGATAAAAGCATGTGCTGAATAGTGACATTTGTAAGTGAAAGCATTATATTGTTTGTTTTGCTGTTACTGTGATACTGACTGGCCGTGTGTTTCATGGTGACAGAGCAGAGGACGGACCTAGCTGCTTCATCTTGGAGCCGCTGCCAGACAAGACCGCCAGCCGTCTTACGTGGCTCCTCAACATGGATGTAAAGGTCAGCGTTTTCATCTGCTCAACTTGAGAGGAGGAATGAGGAGGAGGAGGAGGAGGAGGAGACGTAGGACTACAATTATTGTACAGGGGCCTGTAAGAAATCAATGGGAGTGCCATATAAGTACCATAAATGCGTCATTCGAGAGAATAACACACAACTTCGCATGCTTCAATGCCAAACCGGTTTTCTTTCAGTTTCCAACGAAACAAGCTTTAAAACGACAACAGTAGAAAGGAAAGAACATTTAAAGAAAAGACCACCAGCTAAATGCAACCTTTAACAAGATGCCCAACCCTTACCGGCACATTCATGACTTGTATCTGAATTTACTCTTAAGTTGCTTTAGATAAAGACTTGCTACATGACTAAATAGTAAACAGCATTTGCTATTTGTTATATGTATATATCACTATATGAAATCCTTTTTTATTTTTTGTAGTATGTTGTGAGGATTTCCGAGGAATATTCACGAACCTCTCTCTGTATCTTCTTCTCAGGGATGGTTGCCAAAGTCAATAGTCAATCAGGCGTTGCCTCGAGCACAGCTGGAGTTCATCAGACAGCTCCGCAGGCGGCTCACACCAGGACCCACTTCACAGGCCTGACTTGGGTCTCTCTCTCTCTCTCTCTCTCTCTCACACACTCTCTCTTGGATGACACACACTCGTCACAGATGTAACAGACCTTCACCGTTTACAAATGGCTGCTATATGTAGAGACTCAGAAAGCACCACTGAGATTACCAATGCCGTCAGGGTGCAAAGTGGCAGACAAGCAGCAGTTCATGCGGAGACTGATCCCGTTGGTCTTCTCAGGAATAACATGGTCTTCATAGGAATTCATGTCGTTCTGTGTCAACCTAAACCACATTAGGAAAAATGTCTTGTTGTTGTTGTTGTTAACGTAATGTAAAGTAATTTGTTCTAGTAAGACTTGTCTGTTGGAATATAACAAATGACTGCTCAGCTCTCAATGCTGCATATTAAAATAAAAAAGTAAGAAATATTTTTGATAACTAATCATTTTCAAAATCTTTTAGAAATATATATACAGTATATCATGACATTGCTTCCATAGGTTACATGTTTGGTTTGAATGGCCACATACAACACCACAGAAACAATACAATTAATAAATCCTAGTTAGTTTTACTATATTCCTCTCAAATGAAATATAAAACCTAAAATTCAGTCAGTCTTTGACACACTAAAGCGATACGAAGACAACAATGAAGAGGTAACGATTCTCATGGAATAAAGACACGGGACAATAAAGAGTTCCATATTTGTTTAAACTTGTATTTAAGGTTTTTTTCTAGTTTCTTTACCATTTAAAAATTCAATAAATATTAACATTTAAAGCTTTCATTCATGTACGTATATACAAGAACTATACAATACACATTATAATGTTAAAAACTGCAATGCAGCAATACTGCAATACCAATTTGAACAAAAACCACAGCAACATCCACTTTACGTCGACTTCCGCCATTTTGAATGCGCTTCCTGAATGCCAATATGCTTTCCCGTTACATTGCCGGATGTTAAACTTTTTTTTTTTTCATATAATGCCATGAAATTTACACTATATACAATATTATTTTAAAAATATATCAGTTACAAAAATTACTATATAGTATTTCATACTTATCTTTGATACTTATCTTTTTGAGCATATGTGGCTTCCACCAATGCAAAGGAAGAGCATGCTACAGTGGGCTTGGCTTGCAAATGGACACGATTCTCGACCAATGAGAATGGCCGGTTAGTTGGTTTTCGGGTAAAAACAACAACGAATGAGCACCAAGAACAGAGAGTTGTTGCAAGGCTCTCTATCAGGAGTGACGCAGGCCCCGCCCCATTCACAATACAATTTCAATAGTAGTTCTAATGCACTTGGAAAAAATGCTTAAAATAACTGTACACGGACACAACGGAAATGCTAGCGATGCAGTTGTCACATTTTTTTAAACATGTTTTGTAGTCATTTTCGTTTACAGCACCTTCGTTTAACAGCTTCTGTGTTTTTCTGTTTGTTTTCGTCTTCCATTTCCTATTTGAAGCAGAGAGGGCCAGAGAGCGAATGCATTGAGACGGCTCTGCTGTTTTTGCTGAGGTAACCATTACTGGTTTAAGTCCACTGGCATGGAAACAAAACAAAACAAAAAATTACAATAATAATAAAAAAACAAATAAACCAAACACAAATTCGCAGCAATAGTGTGAGCCCATCGGCTGGCGTTGGAATGAGCTGATGAAGGACCGGGAGGAGCGTTCACGTCCACACGTACAGATAGCTTGTTCACGTCTTCACGGACTGCCTGCTGTTCTGTGAGCCCGCTGCCACTCAGGTCCTCCTAAAGCATCTCTTCTTGACCTGGCAGCGGCTGGGCCCACAGTACTGTCGTGGGAGGAGGAAGGGGAGGAGGAGAGGGAGGTGGCTGTGGGCCACGGCAGCCCTAGAGGTGGGAGAGGCCCAGGGTCTGTGTTCGTGTCGGTGGGGGGGTCTGGGGTCACCACCACAGCGGCTGCGAGGGATGAGGAGGAGTAGGAGGAGGCTTCGCGGGGGTCCTGATTGGGCGTGCCAGTGAAGGCGGAGCTGGCACCAGCGGTGGTGGTGGTGGTGGTGAGTCCCTGGGCGGTGGAGCGAGGCCTTCTCCCGCTG
Organism: Trachyrincus murrayi; assembly: GCA_900323305.1. Taxonomy (NCBI): domain Eukaryota; kingdom Metazoa; phylum Chordata; class Actinopteri; order Gadiformes; family Macrouridae; genus Trachyrincus; species Trachyrincus murrayi. Next base: position 20,425 of record OOFB01040295.1, read on the forward strand.
GCCTTAGTGGTTTGTGGTGGGCTCTGGGAGCTGCTGACGGACCCCCGGGGTACCTCGGAGGGGGAGGTCGCGCGGGGACGAGTGGTGGTGTGGGAGGGCTCCTGGGGGCCCAGCACGGCCCCCGGGGGGGGTTCTGTGGGGGGGCCGTCCTTCTTGTTGCAGGACTCGCAGCACAGCTTGTTGTACCCGGGGATGGAGCAGTACCGTGCCAGCACCTCCATTTGACAGAAGATAGACTTGTCCCCCAGACACGGCTCATCTGGAAACACACAAACACATGCTGGTGAGTTGGGGGGAGCACGGCACTCAGACCAGGCACCCATGTATGTATGCACCCACTGTATGCACCCATGCTATGGTAAAGCGGTCAGCATACTTCATGTGGAAAAGTAGTTCGGCACCTCTTGCACCTTCGAGATTTTTTAACTTTTGCCAAAATCTCAGCAGATGACAGCAATGCTAACATTGTTTGTGATTAGCCATAAAAGCAAGACGGCCTTGATTTATTTTGATATGATTTCCCCGTCTCCATGGAGACGAATGGAAACACCGGAGAGTCATGGGTTTGATCCCCGGATCTGCCACCATTGTACTCCTGAGCAAGGTACTTAACCCTGAGTTGCTCCAGGGGAATGTCCCTGAAATAGTTAAGTACTTGTAAGTCGCTTTGGATAAAAGCGTCTGCTAAATGTAAATGTAGTATTATAGTATATATATAAAAAAAATTTTTGTATTATAGATATATTTTTTATTACTACACATATTACTTTTTGTTATATTATGATATTCTCCAACAACATTCTACAATGTTCTACGATAACCGACTGGCGGTAGCCTCACTGGAGGAGACTTTGTGGACGGGGTTTTCAGAAGCTCTCTGGTACGCGCTGTCGTCCTTCCCTGACGAGTTCACCGCCGTCTCAAAGTCAAACGGCGAAGGCGACGACTGTCCTGTAGCGTTCAGAACAGGAGAGAGAGAGAGAGAGATAGAGAGAGAGAGAGAGAGAGAGAGAGAGAGAGTGAGAGGAACCATTCATAGGAGATATAAACACATTATAATTCATTATATTTATGCAATTGGATTGGACAGTAAAAGAGCCGGTTTGAACTCCTCTTATTCCTCCTCTTAATCCTCTTATTATTATTATAGGCCTACTCTTCCTGTGTACAAGGACCATACCGCATTAAATTCACATAATTAACAGGGATTCTCAGAGAACAACCCCATTGGTGAACTGCTAATGTCGCCGTTGATAAATGCACATGGCACAGTATGTACTGCTCCTACGGTGAGCATGTCATATTATTAACAACAATAATGCGATAATGAGGTAGCCTTTACCACAGGCCCACTGACACACGGGTTGACACAGACACTTACAATGGTGTGTAACTAATTAACTGCATAGTGTAGTTACATTTGATGGCTTTCTCAGTAAATGTGGCACAGGAAAAAAAAAACGATTGTCATATATGACAGTTTCACGGTAAGATGCGACACGTATAATCTATTATGTCTTGTGTTATATATACTACTCTATAATATAATTGTATAGTTCAGTCAGACCACTTTAATTTAAAGCAAACAGTAATTCGCCGGGGGGGCACAGCAGATGAACCCCGCATAGGAGAACAGAACCGGCAGCAACATGTTATTCACATCAAGTCAATTTGTTCATATATAGCCCTTAAATGATAGGCTTTACAGGCCACCCCCGAACCCTAGCTCCCCAAAGGGCAAGGAAGAACAGCCCTAATACCCAGGAGGAAACCTTGAGAAGGAACACGGAAGAGGGATCCCTCCTCCAAGGATGGTTAGGAGTGCAATAGGTGCCACAATGGGTAGATGTAATGGTAGCATAACAAGCAAATGGTTTAAGTAAAGATTTAGAAGCGGGATATCAGTGTTATAGTCTAATGTACATCAACAACTTAACCGCTTTATCTTAACATATAGTGAACAATGCACGACTGACGATATGGTGGAGGTGGGCAGGTGGTGTTTTTTTTTAGCTTGAGCTATGCAGCGAGCAGCTGTCAGATGAATGAGTGAGCAGCTGTCAGAAGAATGAGTGAGCAGCTGTCAGAAGAATGAGTGAGCAGCTGTCAGATGAATGAGTGAGCAGCTGTCAGATGAATGAGTGAGCAGCTGTCAGATGAATGAGTGAGCAGCTGTCAGATGAATGAGTGAGCAGCTGTCAGATGAATGAGTGAGCAGCTGTCAGATGAATGTGTGTAGCTTTTAAACACAATGCAAGTGAGCGCGTAGCTTAGATTGGCCAATGTCAGAGTTAGCTGAGCTATCACTGGTTGGCGCTTGGTTAGCGTGGGGCTGGGCGTTACCGACGGCAGTTTCCCGCAAAAATGTGAATGGTTGTATGTTAATGAATAAACAATCACGGAGCCATGACTCACCGCGTAGTTTTCCCTACTTGACCAAGTAATATTTAGTAATTAATCCACGTCAGGAATCGCTGAGCCATCAGCTGATTTGTGTGGATTATAAGCAGCCTTACTATGCCAGAGTGTAGCGTGTTACTAGTATTAATGAATAAGTAGTATTAATGAATAAGTAGTATTAATGAATAAGTAGTATTAATCAAAGTCATGAGCACCATCACTCTAGTGGCTGCCTGAACCAACGCAAAGCTTAATTTCTCAGTTGCAATTCAAACTATGAACATTGTTATATTACAATTCAAGTTATTTTCATCACCATTAAATTCATATAACATCAACAACAATAAAACTTTCAGATTACTTGAGTTGATTCATGAATCAAATGAAAATGTGGGCAAAAGAATAAAGACTAAACTATGAATTAGCCCACATATATAAGGAGGCTTGATTGAGAAGAGAAGCTATAGTAAGCAGTGTGACACACACTCAGCCTTAATGATGCTCTTGTGTGAAGCTGTGGGAGCACAATGTCCTGAATGTCAGGCATTCACTATTATAGGGATTGCTGTGTGTGTGTGTGTGTGTGTGTGTGTGTGTGTGTGTGTGTGTGTGTGTGTGCGTGTGCGAGTGTTTGCCTCTGGCACAGCAACTCATTATAAACAGCTGGAGCTGTCAGAATCCAAGCACAAAAACACAGAGAACTCAGTGGCAGCCAGAAGGAGTTCTCTCTCTCTCTCTCTCTCTCTCGCTCTCTCTGTTGGGCCTTAGCTTTCTCTGGCCTTGTTCACACTGATGTACTTAATGGTGTCCACTTGTGATAGGATCACCCAAGACGCATGTTAATCCCAGGTGTGAAGAGGGTCTCTTTCTACCTCTCACGCTCTCTCGATCTCTCCCCCCCTCTCTCCCTCTCTCATTCTACCCCCTCCCGCTCTCTTTACCTGTCCACCTCTCATTCTCTTTCTCCCTATTCCTCTCTCCCCCCTCTTCTTCTCTCCCCTCTTATTCTCTCTCTCTCATCCTCTCTCTCTCCCCTCCTCTCCACATCCCTCTCCCTCTCTCTCTCCTCTCGCTCCTGAGGTGTGTGTGAGGTGCACTATGTTGATGTAGCCTGTGCGTGTGCACGGTACTGATGTGCACGAGCACGGTGCTGATGTGCACGAGCACGGTGCTGATGGATGCGGGTTCAGAGAGGTTTTAGTGTGATCACTGATTCCAGTAGGGCTCTGGTGCATTCCAACACAAATGGTCTCAAATACATAATGGTATAACA
>OOFB01040304.1:0-10435 GCA_900323305.1 Trachyrincus murrayi
CCCCCCCCACACACACACACACACACGTTTCATAATGCTTTACATAACGCTCTCCTGTGTGATATCAGCCATGAGTGCTCATTCTAATTATTTGGTCAAATGTACTAATTAGCTCAGGTGCCCCTCCACCACCACCACCACCCGCTACACCCCCCCCTCCCCCCCACTTATCATCTTCCCCCCCCGACATCTTTCGTATTCAAAATAGGTTCCCAGCATGGTTGGAATTTTGCCGTCCATCAGCAAATATTTACCAGTTCCATCTCATTATGAGGCAGGCTAAAGTGCTGGCGTGAATATCTTAAGGCCCCTGGTATACGGCATCTAAACTTTGCCTTGACCTTTATGGCTGGCCGCCTGCGCTGGCAGGCTCTGCTGCTGCTGCAGCTTCAGGGTGTAGGCACACGTGCACGGCCCCCCACCCCCGTCTGCACATGCACGTGCATGCACACGCAGAGACGCACACAAATCAATGCACACACACGCAAACGCACATACGCACATGTGTATAGAGTTGACAGAGTAACCTGTAACATTGACGCGCGTGTAGACACGCAAGCACACACACACACACACACACACACACACTAGAGGTTAGAGGAACATACATGAACATGGACATGCGTACAGCCGTGTGTCACGATCTACATATGCAACCCAGGCATGCAGACATGCACACACACACACACACACACACACACACACCATAGATCCCTGTCACATTCATGTTACTCAGTATAGGCTAGTGACTTAAGACTAAGGCAAACTGATGATTATGCATATTCAACCCCCCCCCCCCACCCCGTCCACTGCCTGGTCAGCCCGGTCATTACTTCCTTTCTCTCTCAGATCAATCCATTAACATACATCCTATTATACATATATCTCTGCTTTAGGCTGATCGAGGGAAACGCTGACAGCTCTCTATTTCCTTAGCTTTGGCGATTAGCGTGTCGGCCGCTGTCAATACAATAGTAACGAATGGGCCGGGATAAAACACGAATCGAGGGCATAATCGTTTTTTTGTGATAGTTTGATATTGCTGGTGTGCATTTTTTGCTTAAAATGCACAGTGATTAATCAATAATTAATTTTGAAGCCGGGGGATATTGATAGAGGCAAAAGTGTGGAAATGTTTACCATAAATTGCCGCTTTATTACCCGGGCTATTGAGAGGCCGCGTGGAGCCTCCTCGTCCGTCTTGGTAAGTGGTAAAAATGTAGGGCGTTTTCTGTACAGTTAACACTATGAGCCGGAGAGCAAGAGGAAATATGGCCCGTATTTACTGTCGAGTGGCTTTTAATACCCAGGATATTTGTGCTTTATCAGTTTTATTTCAGTTGGAGTTTCGGCGAACATCTCGTGTACTGACTCGTGCACTTTGTTGTTTTTAGCTCTTCTGTTCAACTTGGACCACACTTTGTGTCTTGAGATGAAGTTTTTCATGCGACACTTGGCTTTTCTGTAGTTTTTCTTGTAGTTTGCCTTGTAATGTGCTTTGGATAAAGAGAGAGATGAGCGAGACACACGTTCTACCGAAGAGGGAATATCCCTTGCCTGTTGGCTACCAGTCAGAAGCTCACGTTTGTCTTAAACTCCCAGAGAGATGTCAACCCGTCTGTCCTCATATTTGCGTGGTTCGTGAAGAACGCTCACTTACCAAGCTCAGTTTTAAAGCTTTGTAGGTATTTAACACAATTCCCCCAACGTTTCCCCGTGCGATCTACAGGAGGTCACGTATAAACGCGAGCTTAACCTGTCGGCACAGCTGCTAATTCAGTGACGCACATCGTCGTGAGGGCGCTTGTGTGGTGCGTGCGCAATATTTCTATTTCTATTGAGAAATTCTCCTTTGGCATATCATCAACACGCAAATGGCATGAAAACACACTAGAAAAACGACAATTACAAAGCAAAAAAAACCAACAGATTTAAGCTCTTAAAATACCCCTTTATATAAGCATGTATGTGTATGGATGCATCTGTGTGTGTGTGTGTGTGTGTGTGCTTTCAAATGAGACAATGGTGTGAATTTAAAGACAATGCTGTATGCGTGCCAGGCTTTGATGCGGGAGCCAAACCTGGTGGTTCCCGTGGGTATTTACTCTGTCTTTTCCTACCACATTGTTAAGCACAACCTCCGTACATTTTTATAACACCATTGTTGAAACTCAATGGATTTTTTTTGCCTCTCGCTCTATCTCTCTCTCTGTCTGTCTGTCTGTCTCTCTCTCTCTCTCTCTCTCGTTCTCTCGCTCTCTCGCTCTCTCGCACTCTCTCCTTCTACCGCCATCTCAACCATTGGTCGCTCTATCCCTCTCTCTCTTGCTCGCTTGCTCTCTCTCACTCTCGCTTCACCTCCATCTGAGCCATTGGTCTCTCTCTGTCTCTCTCGTGCTCACTCTCTCTCACTCTCTCTCTCCCCCTCCCTCCTTCCCTGTCTTTCTCGTGCTCACTCTCTCTCACTCTCTCTCTCGCTCTCTCTCTCTATCGCTCTCCCCCCCTCCATCCCTGTCTCTCTCTCTTGCTCTCTCTCTTGCTCTCTCTCTCTCTCTTTCTCTCCCTCTCTCCCCCCCCCTCTCTCTCTCTCTCTCTCTGTGTTTGTGTGTCTGTGCTGGCCTCTCCTTTCACCTGGAAGTGTCTAGGTGTGTATTTTTAGTTCCTGAACACTGCAGACATGGAGCAGGAGACCAGACTTCCTCTTCCTCTCAGGGGACAGCGGAGGTGGGAGCCACAGTCGTGTAGTAGTGTTTACCCAGGGGCCCGCCCCACTGATGCACACTCAATGTACAGTACATGTGTGGATTTACAATAATGGCTTTTTTTTTTTCATTTTTCATGGGTTGTTATTTTGAGCGTTCTTATCTTATTTTTAGAAATGTATTTAAGAAATGGAAACGCATTAGAATTCGAAATACACCGCCACATAACAAAATATATTAATCTGAATATTAATATTTTAATTTGCTTCATAGAGATAATAAATCATTGTCTATTGCTTCAATATGATTTCACCCGTAGGACAAAATGGCATGAAGATAAAGCTGCTCTTGGGAGAGGGCAACAACCATATATAATGTTACCCATGTGTCCATGTTGCTGTGTTTTCATACACTGTGTACACATACATCTAAACGTATTTATTTTGTACTTATATTCTACATTTTAGATTTAGTTATTTTCTAACACGTTTCTACAATAGTGACAGAAACTGAGAGGCAGAGAGAGAGATCGAGAGAGAGGGAGAGAGGTAGACATTTGAAGGAAGAGAGAAAGTGAGAGCATGACTATACGTAGTGTGCGTTTTCGCAGCAAAGGAAGGAGATCAGACATTCAAGTGTGATCATTAAGAGGGCGGTGAGTTGAGAGAATATTCAACAAGGCGTCCCCCGGTGTCAGAATTCAATCACACATATATACGCAAAGGCCAGAGGGAGCGCTGGCAGGCAAACGCATTATACAAATATGTGTTGATCCTATGTTGGCCCGCAGCCTTAACTATAACCTTTACCAACCGAGCGTTATAGACAGAGACACACACACACACAGTGCTCTCCCAGGGACAGTTACCACTTACAGCAGCTTGTCTGGAACGCATTTATTATCAGACCATAGCCATTACACACCGACCTATTCAGATAACGTATAGGAACGCGTGAACGGAAAAAGTAGTACGAGAAACAGGATGGCGAGAGGAGATGGGCGGAGAGAGGGACAGAGGGAGGGAGGGAGTAGGAAATTAAGTAAAGTAGAGGTTGAGAAAGAAAGAAGGAGAAGACAGGGGGAGGCCCCAGCCAGGCCATCTGCCGCTGTGTGTTCCAGGGCAGCGGCCACGGCGGTACAGAGGAAGGTAGAGTCTGTCCACACCCATCTTCTGGCCACACATCATAGGCCTCTGTGTTGCATCCCACCCCCCAGCCCTCACCCTCTCACTGTCACCCTGCAAGCTTCTCCCCGGTCGTGTATGTATGTATGTGTGTGTGTGTGTGTGTGTGTGTGTGTGTTTCTCATTATGTGACATGAGCTTCATTGGCTTGTTTAATGAGGACGGTCTGGGATGCCATGGATGGGACACACACACACACACACACATACACACACACACACACACACACACAGAGAGAGAGAGACCACACGACATGCCAAGCCAATTCCTCATCACGCCGCATTGCTCCATGCTCTCCAACTCACGACTCTGTGTGGAAAGTCACACGGCTCTTGGAAAGTCACGGGGCTCTTGGGAAGTCGCGGGGGAAATTGAAAAAGAAGGGCCCTCGTTGGGGCCCCGATGAAATCCTCCTCGCGTCTTTGTGGAATTCTTTTGAAAATGTGTGTGAGATGAGAGAGGGAGAGAGAGTGAGAGGCTGCGAGTCTCTCGCCCTGGCCAGCGTGTGTGGCAGTGTTTTAATGATGCATCTGCTCGTGTCAAATGATTCTGGGCACACGGCGAAACCCAGGGCTGCTGGTCGCTTTGATGTCACCGCACACACACGCATGCAAGCGTGCACTCCGAGACACACGGACTAACAGGCACGCACGCACGCACACACACACACAAACACACACACACACACACACATTCACACTTATGTGAAGCTCCCGCATTCATTAACGACATTCATGCACCTGCCTATTATGTATGTATACATATTCAAAAATACACACACACACACACACACACACACACACACCTTATAGGCAGACAGTATTACAAACAAACAGGGACATGCACACACACGCGTAAACACACATCGTCACTCACACGCAAACTAGTCCCTGCATACACACACACACACACACACACACACACACACACACACACACACAATTATGAATAAAACATGCACACACACACACACACACACATGCACCGGGCAGCGGTTCACTTGGGCCCCCTCTGGTGCTGTGGTGGCTGGTTTTAATGTCCTTGCCTAATGATCTGGCATGCGTCGAAAGGTAAATGATAATTTGCTTTAAGTGGAGCCTTTAGGCGGAAAAGCCTGCTAGGGCTCAACTCTCTCTCTCTCTCTTTCTCTCTCTCTCTGTCTCGGTCTCTGTGTGTCTCTCTCTCTCTCTCTCTCTCTCTCTTCCTGAAACGCCAGTGTTTACAACAAGCATCCGTCAACAGATTCTGTTTAAATAAATAAAAATTCTTGATGAAGAACGTCAGAACAGCGCACCCAAAAGAAGCCGTTGCTGACTCATGTAGGAACAGAGCAGCGTCTCGGTCTGGTGTTGCAGAAGTGCGAGCGTTTGCGGGTTCGTGATCCTCTCTTGACTGTGTTGTCGTGTCGTGTGCATTTCGCCAGGGGTCCTCCGTGATGGCGTCCAGAGAAAGGGAGGGAAGAAGAAGAGGAGGAAGAGAAGAAGATTGAAGGCGGTTCAGTTGGAGCTGTTAAACCGACGGACACGACGCGACAGAAGGAGACTCCGACGCCGAATGAAGAAAGAAAGGTCGGGAGAACGAGGGAGGGATGATAGGGCCACAACAGAGAGATGGAGAGATGGAGAGCGAGAGAGAGAGAGAGAGAGAGAGAGAGAGAGAGAGAGCGAGGGACGGAAAACAGAAAGAAAATGACTCGGTGGCACAAGGCGGCGAGGTTGTGAAAGCACTTTGTGATGAGACGAGTGTGAACCGAGCGACGGAGTCTGGGCGTCGTGTGTTTCTCTGTAGGCGTGGTGGGTGGGGGGGGGGTCTGGGCCGTTTCAAATGAGCTCCTCATCACTGATAACAGGGTGGTGGTGATGGGGGTGCGGGGTGAGGGTGGGGGGCAAAGGAGGGCTACTCATTATCACGTTTGTAAACTCTTTCTATTCTTCATCAGGCCTTTGTAAGCAGAAAGAAACTGCTAGAGTAGTTTTCTGACTGATTCTACCCTCTCTGCCTCTCTCTGTCTTTCTCCCTCTCTCTCCATTTCTCTCTCTCTCTCGTTCTCTCTCGCTTGAATCCGTTACTGATGTGTTTGACTAAGTGGCAAAAAAAACGAGCTGAAAAAGTTGACAAAAAAAAAGAGTTCCACAAACAGCGCGCCATGCTGGGATCCAGACAGTTTCTGCGGAAGTGGAATTGAGCACATTTGTAGCGCCGTCACAAAGCAGGCAATCTGGTGACATTCTGCGACGCCTGTCGTTCCTGAGCTCCACAATCTACCATTCATGGAGTCTCTTTTCACCCCTCTATCGAATACCTGATCAGATACGATGATCAGTAGAAGTGCCTTATACCTGAAGTCCTGGATACAAACCGCGCCCCCCCCCCCCCACTCAAAGTCTGTTATTGTGCACGGGGGGGGGGGAGGGGGGGGGGGGGGGGGGAACGGGCACATCAAAAGGTTCCTTGACAAAGAACGCCGCAGAGAGCGGGAAAGTGCGGGAGAGAGGTGGGTTAGACGCCGGGTGGGTCAGGGGGATGTACACTGTAGTAGGAGTCCATACAGCTCAGACACTCTCGAGGTGAGGAAGCAAAGGTAGCTGCTTGATTGATACACGAACACAACTGGTCGCTGTAGGGTATACCCAAGGCCCCTACACGCACACGCACACGCACACGCACACACGCACACACGCACACGCACACACGCACACGCACCGAGAGACTCTCTCTCTTGTGCACTCACTCTCGCTTTCATGCCTTCACACCCCCAATAACACCCCTCTGGAACTTTCCCTTCATCTTAACTCCTTTCTATAAATCGCCCTCTTCATTTGCCTGCACCCCGGTCTTCACCTCCACTAACACCTCCTAATCCTCCTCCTTTTCCTCCTCATACTCTTTCTTATACTACTTGTACGAAGAATACTTCCGTTACAGGGTTTTAATGTTATGTGCTTCATGCTTTAGGTTTCTTCCCATGTATTCTATTTTCTGTTTTTATTACATTCAGGCGGCAAAATGTCAGATTTGTCAGAGAGTGAAAGTTCAGGCCCTGTGTTGTTTGGAGGCAGGAAAGAGATGGAGGAAGAAAGAGAGAGCAAAGGAGGGAGGATACATTAACGGTGAACCATTAATACAGAAGATGGACGAGATTGTTGCTTTAAGAACCACAGAATACGTGTGTGGAAGCCTCAGTAACCGCTCCCTCATTCTCCCTCGCTTACTCTCAGACTCAGTCTGTCCCAAAGCAGTCAGCCAGTCAGTCAGCCAGTCAGTCAGTGACTTTGGCCCATGCCTTTCAGTATTGTAAGATGATTCCCCAGAACCCTGGCTAATGTCTAAACAGAAGTTAAGAGATCGCTCATTTCCTATCTCCGAGACGCCTCGCTCTATAAAGAAGTGTCTTGAGAAAATACAATCTTTCTATTATTCTTTTTTTTTTTTCCTTTTCTCGATATCCCTTTACTTGTCTTAAACTGCCGGTGTGGAAGAAAAAAGGGAGGCATGCTTTTAAGAGCTGATGGTGTTAAAGTGATGGGGAGAAAATGTGATTTCCAGGCATTACGGCTACGTGTGTAATTGTCAGAGTTGCCAGAGGCCAAGGCGGAGACGCTGCTAGTTTAGCTCCTGCTGAGGGCGAGTGCTGAGGTTTTACATGGTGGTGGTGGTGGTGGTGGTGGTGGTGGAGGGGGAGGGGGGAGGCCCTGGGGGCAGAAAGCCTCAGGAAATGTCTGCTTTGCTCTTAAGAAGCTATTTTCCCAAGCAATATCCTCTTGCATGGCTCTTCCTCCTCCCCACCAACACCGCCACAACCACATACATCCATAATGGATTCGCGGGACGATAAAATACTATGAATTTGTAAGCGAGCAAACTTTACGCTCAGTGTTCACTTGATACCGCCGACGAGGAGCTGGGGGTGGGTGAGGACGAGTGATAGGATAGTGTTGCACAATTACAGTAAATCCACAGTCTACCAGTGTGTTTGGGGCTGCTTAGGGGCTTTTAAGTAGAGGGGATTGTGGCTTTCTTGTTTGGCCAATTCCAAGAGGTAACATTTTATTAATAAAGCCAGGGTTATGTCATGGTGTTCGTAGAAATCGTCGATATATTGCGAAAAAGTCTAGATAACTAGAATTGTTTTTTGTTGCATTTCTTGTTGCTCATTGCAGAAGTTTGGTGTGTGTGTGTGTGTGTGGGTGTGTGGGTGTGTGAGAGTGTCTGAGTGTGTGTTTGTTTTATTTTCTGTCTGGATGGCCTCCGCCCAATTCAATTTATTTAAAGACACTGACTAACTCCAACTACGTGGGACCCTTCCTTTGATACGTTGCTTTCTCTTTCTTCGTCAGCCATCTTTGATTTTTTCCTTGCGCTAGCTAGCTGATCGCGCGCCTCACATGCAGCTGCCTCCTGCTCTTGTTGTTCTTGGCAGCACATCCAAACCTCCGCCAGCCTTTCAATGGTCTCCTCAAAACAGAGAGGGACATCAAAAGAAACCTTTCCCAGGGCCCTGTCGACATGAGCACCACTGAACCTGTCTGTACACTCTCTTTCTCTCTCTACACCTCTCTCTCTCTTTCTCTCTCTCTCTCTCTCTACACCTCTCTCTCTCTCTCTCTCTCTCTCTCTCTCTCTACACCTCTCTCTCTCTCCACCTCTCTCTCTCCACATCTCTATCCACCTGTCTCTATCCCCCTCTCTCTGTTCCAACTCTCTCCCTCTTTCTCTTTCTCCCTCTCTCTCCCTTTCTTCATCTCTCCATCTTCCTATCCTCCCCTTTCTCTCTCCACCTCTCTCTCCCACTTCCTCTCCTCCCCTTTCTCTCCCCCCTCTCTCTCCCATTCTCTCCCCCTCTCTCTGCTCTTGGGGGGGGGGGGGAAACCCCCAAAGAGTAAAGAAAACCGTGAGCGAAAGAGAAGTTGCCCGTTAGCATTGGGACAACGCCATGCCACCCACCCCTCACCCCCTCCTAACCCCAACATTTGGCCTGGTGGTGTGTAAAGATGATGAGGGTGAGGCACCCTTCTGCCTCTCCAAACACAAAGAGCCCAAAGGTCTGAGCGTGGCCACTGATCCCCGTCCAACATCCTCACCCTACCTCCGCCCATACCTGCCTTGCGCGCCTCTCATACGCTGCCATGTCTGGAAGGCCAGGCCCGTGTCACGCTATGCTAATGAATGCTATGGTATGCTAATGCTAGCTGAGCATAGCTTAACGTTAGCATACCCTAGCGACGCGTGACGGACGCTACAGTATGCTGCCGTTCGTTAAGCCGCGCTAACAAACGCTACGGTATGCTAACGTTACACTATGCTAATGCTACGCTACGCTATCCTTTTTTTCAGCCACCAAACAAACAGGCGCTTGTTTGTTTGACCTTGACTGCTCGAAGAGCGGGGGATTATATGTTTAGCGGACTCCTCTGGTCTTTGTGATAAGAGGTGTTCTTCCTACTCTCCGACCAGCACTACAGAGCTCCTTTATTCCCAAACCAAAGGTCTTTCCCCTCTCCGGAGATTAGGCTGTGGATGGACGAGATGGCGGATGGATGCTTGGTAACTGGGAGTGTCTTTGCTTGCGCGTGTGTGTGTGACACAAAAGTGCATGTGATGCGTCGGCTCGTCTCAAAATTCAAATCCCCCTTCGAAATCCCAGCAGGTGAGTTCACGGTGATACACAGCCAAACATACAACAGAATATGGCGTCCCCGTCCCACACAAAGCACAGCACAGATGTTCCCCATGCTGCAGATCACTATGACGACACTCGCTGGCCAGAGAAAGATGTCTGTGTGTGTTCGATGACGTAACCCCCGCTTCATGTGTGCAACCTCACCGCTCATCACTAGGAATCTCAACGTGCTGCTGTTTTATTTCACCATAGTGAACCTTAGTGAACAGCGGGCTCTACATAGTGGTCATGTGTAGTAGTGCACAGCGATCACCATAGTGGATGTTACGGTGTGCGTGTGTGTGTGTGTGTGTGTGTGTGTGTGTGTGGAGTGTACACAGCAATCGTCATAGTGGATGTTACGGTGTGTGTTTGTGTGTGTGTGTGTGGAGTGTACACAGCAATCGTCATAGTGGATGTTACGGTGTGTGTGTGTGTGTGTGTGTGTGTGTGTGTGTGTGTGTGTGTGTGTGTGTGCGTGCGCTGCCACAGGTAACCTTCAGTGCCTTGCGTTGTCGTGGAAACGCCACCTCCACCGGGGATGGGAAGTGCCCCCGCCCCCCCACCCCCACCGCGCTCCACCGTACGCTTGTTACCGTCGCCGTCGCCATGGTTACATCGCCTCGTACCACTGCCATCCAATCAGCTGCCTGCCCACTTCCTGTTCTCCCTCCACATCATCGCGGGGCGTGTGTGTGTGTGTGTTGTGTGTTCTTCATCTCTGTCAGCTCTTCTGTACATACATATTCTATAAAGGTCCTGGGGTATCCAACCTGTCGTCGTCGTTCTTCTGTCTCCTGCAGCGCTGCCTTCATCCGGCCGTCGTCTGCTCTCTTGTTCGTCTTCTTGTTTTTGCTTTGAAGTTTTTGTCTCTACGGGGGGGGGGGGGG
>OOFB01040344.1:3369-23369 GCA_900323305.1 Trachyrincus murrayi
CCCCACCGCGTGCACGCGCTGCCGCTGTTCCACCAACTGGAACTTCTCCCCCCCCCCCACAAAGCCCCCCCCTCTTATTCTTCTTTCTTTTGGGTAATTTTTTTTTATCTGTCAGAGTAGAAGAAAGATTATCTATAATCTCACAAGTACACAGTGTTTTATCCTGTTTTTAGTCTCGGTGAGTGAGGAAATACCGCATGCTTTTCGATATAAAGGCACATTTGTGTTCCTTGGCTTTTTTTTGAAGCACACTACGAACAGTTGGATGTATAGGGGTGTCTGTCCACTAGAAATGTTTTTGATGAACATCACGCTAAAGAAGAAATTCATCAAAACACGAGTCTGTGTTGTAAATCGTGTAAAAAGAGAGCTCAATCACGGTATCTCAGAAGATGCTAGCATCTTTTTATAATGTTATACATTGCCATGGTGATATGGTGCCATGGTTGGCTATAGACATAGATGCCGTATTGACTGCTTCGGCCCGTTGCCGCGATACATCATGGTCGCCGCCATATTGGAGAGGCCAAGACTGACCTGTAAACACATACAAGGGAGAGCTGCGGTTTTTCTGGAAAAAACGTTTACATTTCTCAACCGGAGTACAAAAAAATATATTGTTATATATTATATTATTATATATTATATATATATTATATATATATCTATATATATATATATATTATATTATATATATAGTATATTATTATTCTAGTGCTTTTTATCCAGAATACAGGCCAATCTTGGTACAATATAGCGGTGACATTGACGTGCAATCCAAAGGCCAATGTGGCGTCTATGTATATATGTCTATGGCATTGCCGATGTTGGGGGTGTGTGTGTGTCTGTGTGTGTGATGTGGTGGTCTTGCGGCCGCGCTCAAAGAGATGACTTAGGTGCTGGAGCGCAGACTGCAATGTTCTCCCACCACTCACTTCGGATCAGGCGGCCGGGCCAGGCCATGCGTCTCACAGCAGAAGCTGAGCAGAGGACTCAAACTCCTGGAGCGAGGATGCTTCCCTTTCCATGTGGTTGAGCAGCAGTGAATAAATAATACAAAAAATATATACGTATATAAATTTGCGTATTTGTCGTACGACGTAGAAATGACCGCGAGCCGTAAAAAACATGCTTCAAACAGTGTTGTGGATAACGCCAGTGCTTAACATTGTTCATTGATGAGTTTAATAGGGATTTGACCGTCCATTCCAAAGTCATCTGGGTTTTTTAGTTAACAGAATGTTGGTGGTGAAAACGTTTTTGATTAATTGCTATAATTATTGGGATCGTTTTTGCCCAAATGAACAGCCAGATGGCAGAATATGGTGTCATATTTGTGATCATATCATATTAATCTGGCTCTGGGTCCATCTGAGCACATTGTGCCTTTTGCTCCGTTCACAGTCTGTCTTCCAAGTTGGCCACGCTCTCCTTGAGATGGGCGTTTCTATTGGACTATATTAGGCCCTTTTAATATTTAATTTATGGGTGTAGGAAAGCAAGACATTTTTCTGCATGAATAGCTGGGGTTTAGTGAACTAGGTAATGCGCTTTAAGTAACATCTCCTTCATGCATACAAAAATTAACACTGATCTTTCTGTCTCTCGGTTTCGCAGTATAGAAGACTCTATGTCAATTGTTCTCACCACAACACATATCAGTGCTGTTAGTACCAACATTTCTAGCATAACGGCTAAGGCTGTGAGGACATCACTGGAGTCATTTGACTCGTAAAAGTGTTGGAATGAAGTAAGGGGTCAGATGCAAGTTAATGTACTCCACACGCACCTTCTTGAAAGCAAGTCAAAAATTATTTCGTTCTGTGCTATCAATTAACCTCCAGAGACATTTTGTGGCAGCAGCTTAAATCTGACGGTTCCGTCTTTATTCTGCAGTGTCCTTGGGCTCCGGGGGAAGCCTTTCCTGACAGGGAACAATGAAGAGAGAAGTGTTTACAGGACTTTACAGATCGCCTCAGGGATCAGGATTAGTGTCCTTTACCATTCCAATTCTTCACTGATCCAGTGCAGGATTCACTGACAAGTTAACAAGAGTGTCCTCACAGGTTCTCAAACTGAGGTCCCTCGGCCTTATGGGCTCCAGTAAGGCCCTGTTAAAGCAACATTTAAAAACATGTGATCATTGTGGGTGTATTCAGATTGCATCTGTTTAGCATGTTTTTACTCACTCACTCCCTCACTCACTCACTGTCCTGTCCACCAGATGACTCCATGGCAAGTCATCCATACACCTTTTCACAGTTTATGATACAAATAAGACATTATTTAACTGAAGCAACACAACCTAATCAGACTGTCAAACATTAAACCAGATGGCACGTGAGTCTCTATCTAGAACAGTAGGGTGACTCATTCTTGACTGCTCATTCCAACTCTGAATGTTGACAATGTTGACTGCATTATTTTAGTAATTGCGTAACACTGCAAATACATCCTAATGATTTAGACTTGAGATTTAGACATTTAATACACTCTATTTATACACTGCATTGATACACTACAGTAAAGATATGTTTTACGATTTGTAGTTCTATTCTACAGTTATTGTTCCGTACCAAACCGTTGCGGGGGCAGTGTGGGAGATGGCTCGCATAGCGCATGACCTGTGTGTTCTCAACACCCAAGCAGATCTTTATTCTTTTCTTTTTTTTCCCCCGTACTTGGCATAAATCCGAGGAGATGAAAATGTCATTGAGCAGGTTCATTTTGCAAAGAGGTTTTGATTGCCATGTGCGTGTAATTGATTGTTCCAAGGACAGGGGGAAATCTAGAAATGTCATAACAGTCCTGCTTAGGTCGGTCCCACCGCTAGGCAATCAATGAGGAGTAAAAAGGGGATATTGATTTGTGCGCAACAGAAAACTGTAGCTTGAGACCAGCCAAGTGCACTGGGGAAAGTGGCACGGACGTGCAGACCTGTCACTGGCACCTATGAATTACCCAATCTCCTTTGAAGATAGTGTTACCACCGCTCACCGGGTATCACAGCTGTCCATTAGCTAAACCCCTCCGGCAGCTAACTCTCGTAGGCTTGTCAGATTAATGAGTGCAGTGTTGACCTTCCAAAGGGATAAATGTTGATTTCTTTTCACCATTACAAAAGTTTCTAATAACACGTTTGCATTGGAGCCAAGAGAATGAATACACCCTTTTAAGGATTGACAATGAATCCTGACGAGAGAATAGTTTGTCATGTCAACAGCGAATACACACATGTATTTTGACAGGATACTGTAAGTATGAAACGTAACATACTGTGTACAATGTTTTACGAGTACGAACTGCCATTTCTGAGAAGCCAGACGGTTCTTTGCCAGGACTGTGTTCTAACAGATTTATGTTATAAACACTTCGAGTGCAGGATTTATGATGGACACCTAAGGTCTTTTGACCTTTGCATATTTCTGTCTGAAGGTATAAATTTGTCATGACACAGATTGGAGGCTTTACAGCAGTTTATGACATGCTAAATCTCAAGTTTGCCGTGACAGCCTCCAGTTTTCTAAGGGTAGTTAGTCTGCATGACTTTTAAAAACACCTTTGAGGCTGTTTGAGGCTGTTCCAATTCTTGTGTTTGAGCACTGTGTCTGTAGTTGGTGTACACTTCAAGACTTCCATACTGCCACTACTAATTGTATACTTATCACTTACTAGTTATCATGGTTTTAATACTCTTATTAGATTAGATTATGATCCATTCACTTACTCTGGCACAGACAACACAAATTCCACTTAAACCACTTAAGATGCTTCATGTGTACATGAAGTCAAATGCAGTGTGGCTGTCATGTTTTCATTGATATATTTGTTATTGTGGTGCAGTCAGCTTATGACAGCTATTGGATGATACAAAAGTGCCCATGCCCTTGAATTTGATCTTGTACTTTTGAGGAGCGATGCTGTTTGGCATAGACACACACAGTACAGTAGTATAAACCAAGGCCAGTTACAAATGCTTCAAGAAGTTAGACATGTGGGTATCTTGGAGTGATGCCTGCCAAAAGGTTAATTGCTGCTTCTGGCTAGCTGTTACCCAGGGCATCTGATAGAAAGGCATGAAACAGCAGGAATGGCAGTTGTTAATCACTATCTCAAATACCAATAGACCAGCGTATACATTAATGTTGATGCCGTCATTTTTAGTATATCCCCAGAAAAAAAAACATGTCAATTTTGGATAATGTATTTCTTTCTTCTATTTTTTCACTGTTAGGGAATGTCAAAATCTGTCACGTACTTTGGTGAATTTTTACTGACACGCGGTATTGTGAGAAATAGTCACTTTCTATAATGAGCTATACAGGAATGAGCCATTTCCATCACACCATCACTGGGCAGAAAAGAAACGCCCATGCCTCCACTTTTGTGTTGAAGCTTACCAATCTTTCAGTGTCAGGAAAGACTTTGAAAAGAGAAGACATCAACTGAAGGCTTGTCATGGCCAATAGTGCTCTCCGTCACTGTGGAAAAAACTATATATAAGAGTATAAATAAAACATTCCTCTGTACTCACACACACCCCTCCCCCCTGCGTCAAGGGTGTTTTGGGGGCCATCACTGATCTCGGTTGGCCAATCAAAACAGCTTTTTCCTGCGATAGATCAAGGTCATGGCACACTTGGGTGTGCGTGGAGCCTCTTGTTCACGGGGGCCCCTATTCTCCATGTTTGTTTTGAAAAGTCTGAGTCCCATCTCCATCTCCGTCCATTAGCTGGCAAGCCATTCACCTCCAGGGCTCCTCTTGAGGCACTTGTGAAATATTGATAATAAAGAAAAAAAAATCTTATTTTGAGAAGGATAAGAAGGAGGACATTCTATGGGCCTCCCGGTGTGGGGCTCCTGAGTGCTCAGCTCCAGCCATCCTCACACAGAGTGCCCTCTATTCAAAAGAGAAATATTAACCATATGAAATGCATAAGTGCTTGAACAGGGCTGTTATGTCCCATTCATTTTTAAACTCTGACCACATGGGACACGTCTCTCCTAAGATGCATATTTTCTGACAAAACCACAAGGGGGAAAACATTGACGATCTGCATTTGTTGCAGAATGTCGATAAAATATATGGCAATATTGTTGTGATGTTTCTGATTTAGATAGACGGTTGCATATAAAATATTTTGATTGAGTTATTTTGAATAAAGGTGGAATAGAACAGTTCTACACAGTGACGTTAATATAATGTCAAATGTAGGATGATTTTACTGGCGTGTCAGAATGTTGGTTCAGTAGAACTGCCTCTTTTAATGCCCCATTGCGAATCAGGCAGGGCTGTTAAACCAGCAGTTAGTGAGGGCTCATGACAGATCCTGCTGTTTAACTTAAAGTTGCAGCAAAGAAACCCACATGGAATATTTGACTGTAATAAATCATAAATACTTAAATTCTGGCTGTGAAATTACATTCAACATTCAACATTTTAGCATTCTCAAACTTGATAACATTTTGTATTTAATGATATATTAATTTCCTCATCTAAATGATTGTCTTTCTTTTTTTATTATTTGCTTACAATACGTGAATGTAATTCGATCTCTGTTTGTTTTCTCTCTGTTTATTTTAGTGTACATGCCTGATGATGACACTGTCCTTGAAGAGCCAATCGCTGAAGAGGATGGAGAGAATGACACTCCCACTGAAGAAGAATGTTCAGAGAAGACCAGCCCCAAGGTGTTCGAGGACAAGGAGACAGACAACAAGAGCACTAACAGTTATAGCAACCAGAACTCTCCCATTAGTGTCCTTTCCAATCAAGAGACAGAGTTGGAGTCGCGCCTTAGCGACACCAGCGACCGTCTCACAGACTTCAAAGCCCCCTATCTCAGCGAGAGCCAGAAGCAGGAGGAGAGCGGCACACCCAAACACAAGGAGGAGATGAACAGCAGCCTGGAGAAGATGAGGGCTGCCTATGCAAACTTTCTCTCTGACTCCTACTGGACAGGGATCGGGATGGACTTGAAAATCGGCAAGAACACCAGCAAAGCTAACTGTGATAGCACCAATGGAAGTGCCAAGACCGAATTCGATTGGCACCAGGATGCACTCTCCAAGACCCTGCAGCAGACTCTGTCTCCAAGGCCTATGTCCAAACCCAATCTCTTCAGCTCTGTCCACTTGTACAGGCAGAGCAACAAATCCTGTGGGTCAGTGTTCACAGGAGCCAGTCGATTCCAGTGCAAGGACTGCAGCGCTGCGTATGACACTCTTGTGGAGCTAACGATCCACATGACCAAAAGTGGACATTACCAGGACAACAACCACGGAAAACAGAGTAATTCCTCTTCCTCTTCATCCAAATCTAGGAAACGCAATCTGCATGACATGGAGGGAAAAGAGGATGCACAGAAAGTGTTGAAGTGCATGTTCTGCGGCCACTCTTTTGACTCACTTCAGGATTTGAGTGTTCATATGATTAAGACAAAGCATTACCAAAAAGTGCCTTTAAAAGAGCCTCTCCCAGTGATCACACCCAAACTGTTGCCATCATCAAAGAAACGGGCCTTTGAAACCGCAAGACCCTGCTCCCCTGATTCCACCACTGGTGTTGCCGGCTTGACCGAGGCACAAAGAGCCACCGCCATTTCAAACGCTAACAACAACCGATATGGTTATCAGAACGGGGCGAGCTACACCTGGCAGTTTGAGACATGCAAATCTCAGATTCTGAAGTGCATGGAGTGCGGGAGCTCACATGATACTCTCCAGCAGCTTACAACACACATGATGGTGACCGGCCACTTCATTAAAGTCACAAACTCGGCCTCCAAGAAGGGTAAACAGTTAGCCCTCGATCCCTTGGCAATAGAGAAGATGCAGGTATTGGCCGAGCCTGCCGCCAATGAAACCGAGGGAGGAAAAATGTCCCCAAAAGCAGTCTCCCCTGGGGAGCGAGAGAAAGAAAGCCAGGGCGAAGGCACATCAGAGAAAGTGGAAGAAACTGAAACGAAAGATGGCAAGCAAGAGAGTGAGGATCAAAAGGCAGGTAGCGATACCTTTAAGTATCCTTATCTCCGGGAGGAGGACCTGGAGCAGGGTTCTGGCGCAGGAGGAGACATTCTCAAATCTTTGGCCAACACAGTGGCATCTGCCATCAACAAAGCTCAAACAGGGACGCCGAGCTGGAGTGCCTATCCTAGCATTCACGCCGCCTATCAACTCTCTGGGCTCATCAAAAGCACGCCTCTCTCAGCATCTACTCCCATTCAGCTGAAGCAGTCGTTCAACCACAAGCTCAGACCGATTGCCCCAAAGGGGAAAGCTTACCACGGAGCTCTGGGAGCAGAAACTCCAGAGGGACAGCATCAAAATGTGGACATCAAAAAAGAAAAGGTGGGCATTAGCGGCGGTAAAGAAATTCAGAACATTAAGTTTGATCTGCTGGAGAACGATGACAGCGATTGTCAGGATGACTCCTCTTCCTCTTCAAAGCTTGACACAGACTGTGTGAATGACATGAATGAAGTGATCAAAGGAAAGTTGAGCCCAGATTTTGACACAGGCAAGACACCAAGTCCCTCTGCCAGTAATGGACACAGCACTGCTCCAGAGCTTCTCAGTGACACTCCGGATACATTTGCCATAAACCCCCTCAGTGCACTGCAGTCCGTATTGAACAATCATCTGGGCAAAGCAAATAAGCCCAACAATGCAAGAGCAGCTAAAATATCTGCACGCACTCAGTCCATTTTTGCTGAAATAAACCGGAACAATGAAAAATCTGCTCTAAGGCTTGGAAATCCGATTAGAAATAGGCCTGAGAATTCTTTCCTGTTTGTAAATGAGGACCAGCCAATAGACTTAACAAAATCCAAACACAGCAAGCCAGCAAGTTCTTCACTGCTACCGCCCTCTACCCCAGTGCCACATAAATACGCTCTGTCTGACATTGCCGACATGGTCAAAGTCCTCCCTAAGGCCACCACACCAAAACCTTCCATGCCATCTAGAATCCCTAGCATGAAACTGGAAACGGATGTCAGGCATTTCGAGGATGTGTCGGCCGACATGTATTCCGTCCACAAGCGTAAAGGTAGACAGTCAAACTGGAATCCCCGCCATCTTCTCATCCTGCAGGCCCAGTTTGCCTCCAGCCTCTTCCAGACCTCTGAAGGAAAATACCTGCTCTCGGACCTTGGTCCTCAGGAGCGCATGCACATCTCCAAGTTCACTGGACTCTCCATGACCACCATAAGCCACTGGTTAGCTAATGTCAAATACCAATTACGGAAGACCGGCGGTACTAAGTTTCTGAAGAACATGGACACTGGCCATCCGATTTTTTACTGTAATGACTGCGCTTCCCAGTTCAGGTCACCTCCCGCGTTCATTTCTCACCTGGAATCCCACCTGGGCTTCCAAATCAAAGACATGTGCAAGTTGCCTGTTGAGCACCAGACAAAGATAGAAGAACCTGAACTGTCAAAGGCCCTCAATGTGAGACCTACAGAGCCACTGGGCATGGAGGAGGATATTGACTCAAAATTCAGATGTAAGCTTTGCTGTAGAACATTTGCAAGCAACCATGCGGTTAAACTCCATTTGAGTAAAACTCATAGCAAATCCCCAGATAACCACTCACAGTATGTGGAAATGGAAAAGGAGTAGGGTTTTTACATACTCTTCCCCTTTTGTGGGGAGTTTCGTGTTTGTTTGTCTATTTTCCTTTTTATTTTTTACATACACGGGTCCATTATTCCAGTCATTTTTAAATTAGATTGTGTAGTGTGTATTATTAACGTTTCATTCACTTGACTACATCGCACACTGGTTAGAAATAACTAAGGACACACTTAAAGATACCTTTGCACCCTCCTCAAATGCATCACCAGTAATAAGAAATGTATTACTGCTTGAAGAAAAATAATTGCTAATGTTTGCATGCAATAGCTCTGGCTATGACTACTATTTATTTGTATGATATTTCAAGTTTCAATTGTATTTCAACAAAAACTAATAAATAAATTGTAATTTACAACTTATTCTAAGTACTACAGTAAATTGCATAAACGTGCAGCTGTTTAAAAGGATAGACATGTGATAACACACACACACACACACACACACACACACACACACACACACACACACACACACACAACTGTACAGTGTATTGCTATGTAAAGCGTTTTGTGTTGCAATGATAAAAGAAAAAAAGCACTTTAATAAATGTTTAATCACCAGTTTAGACTTGGATTCTGTAAATGTTTAAAAAAAAAAAGGTAATTTGGAAACAGGAATATCTCACATGTAAATATATTTTAGGGGCAAAACTGCATTTTAAGCGATAAAATGATTAACAGCAAGAAAAAAATATACCTGCACCTTTTTTTTACCTATTCAAATAAAGAGTTAACATTTGATAACAGCTTGTGGTCATTTTATTTTCCAGCTCTATCTTATCTCTTTTCAGTCTGAAATATTCATTTAAGAGCACAATGGCATGGTGTGTGCAACCAAACAAAAAGAAAAGGCATTTCTTTTGGAAATCAATTGAAACAAAACTTACCACTTGTTAAAATGTCTGATGTAAACAATGTTTTCAGAAAATCTTTCAATCTCAAATGCATAAATATAAATATATTTTGAGAATTTGAGAATTACATTTTGAGATTAAAGACACTGTAGTTACACCGTGGTTTTTAGATACACATGAACAATATATTTCATTGTCAGCTTTTATTGCCTTACTGTAAAGACTGCTGCTGTCTCTGCATGGTGGTATCATAACAATTAAACATATTTCCTCCAGCTCTATTATTTCAGAGCTATTAAAAATGATTGCCTCCTAAATTCATAAACATTTCATGCAATTCATCTCTTTTCAAGCAATCAAGTCTGCAATTACCACCACCCATCAAATCTCTATTTTATAACGGGAAAGTGACATTTGATGGTAAAGGGGAAAAGGCACATGGGCACTGTGGTGATTTGAATACCGTGACACCGATTTGCCCCCTATTGTTGGAAATGAGCAGGCAATCACGTTGTTCATCAGATGACTCCTAATGCAGTTAAAGTATTCAGCTATAATTTCTCCCTGCATTTATAATTACTGTCATAGACCACACACCTCAGTGAGCAGATTAAAGCCATAAATTATTTAGTGCCTCTCATCACAGACGGAGCTCACACTCCTCTGTAAAGCCATTGTGTTTTACACTAGCAACCTATTCTAATTTGAAGAAAGCAATTATTTCTAAAATGGCTCCCAATGTGAAATGCTGCAAAACTCCTTATTTTAACTTATTGAAATCCAACGTAATGGTGTGTTATCAATTATTGATGTTAAGTGTTAAAGGGAAAGGGAAAACACCACAATGCTTGAAATAGAGTTGATTTGGAGTTCTATTTGTCTTGAACTTATACTTAGTCTTTATGGAGAGGCAGGTTTTCAGCACAACATGAGATTCATAACTAATACCACCAGCAATGTAATCAACAGAATGAAATTAGTTGACCATCAATCAGTGTATATATATATATATATATATATATATATATATACAGTATATATATGTGTGTGTATGTATGTATGCATGTATATACATATACATATATACACACTATATATACAAATCTTCAGGTAATTAAATAACAAACACATAATTCCTCTTCTGCTTTATATTAATTTATTTGGGATGTTTGCATATTAACGCAGCTAATCGTACCGTATATCTAACATGTCATGGCTAATTACAGACCACAGTGACGTCTAATTACACACACACACACACACACACACACACACACACACACAGCAGACTTGCTCTTTTACTCACATGTAGATATACGCATATACAATAATCCTAGGTTTCCAAATGTGAATGACGTTTTTATGTGCAGACACGGTGATGCAAGTCTGCATGCCCATACAATAATACATATATATATATATATATTGCCTTGTGTTCAAACCATTATAGGCTCAAACACTGATTTGCAGGACAACACAGCTCCACATTTCAGTACAGAAAGCCTAGCATTATATTTTCTAAATAAAAAGTTATTATATATTTATGTATGTCACAGCTTAGGTATTTCCTTTACTGATAGTTACTTTTAAGTGTCATTCAATTATGGATAATTATGTTCAAAATGAAAAAAAATACATATTTTCAATCATTTAATAATGTTAATTAAGACTTAACTTAGCTTTTTTTTAACTCTTCTAATAGCCTAGTTGAAAAATCAAATCATGCACATAAGCACACTTGCCTCTCAGTCCCAGTTCAACTGACTTACAAAAACGGATGCCAGTTTGCATTTGCGAACCCTTTGTCAATCTGTCATTAAACATGCTATCAAATAATGATGAGTGTGCGCTCCTTGCTTGAACTAGCGTGCATCTTGCTGATGTTGATATGCCGTAATGGGACAAATGTGCATCGGAATTTGTCTGCTTGGATACGCGCAAAACATTTACAACGTGCCTCACTTTGCTTCAAAGCGACTGGGGGTAGACAAGCATGGGTTGCCTTGCATCATCCTGCTTGTGAGCCACAGAGAGAGAGAGAGGGGGGGGGTTCAAAGTGTTCATCACACAGACCAGGGTTAATGACCAGCTCATGTGTTTAATGAAGGGCTTTGGAAATACTTACAGTATAATGACCAACATCCTGATTCTTTTTTGTGTGTTCATTTCTCCTTCCTAAAATCTATAGATCATTAGGTCCAAGCGATACTCTCAAATAATGTTACATTTCCCCTTTAACTGTAATCAACCGTACGGGAGACGTTGCAAATGATATCGTATTCCATCGGCTAATCACGATCACAGGGACACACCAGCATTGTCTAGTGCTTCATAGAACTATTACTGGCTGCTGCAGAGTAATATTTCATAGGATTGAATAATAAATAAAACTATGTTAATGTGAACAATGTGTTGTAACACTTGGACTCCACCATACCTTTGAAATAAGCCCATAGGCCTGAACTGATGATAGTGTTGCTTGAAATATGCTAATTAGGGAAAGCACATGATGAATAGATTTGATCAATCAAGTAGGCCCCTGGTGCTGCATATTCATTGTACATCATGAATATGAAACTGAGAGTCATTTATCAAATATCAATTGTGTATTTGTATCTTATTAATCACGAATGCTGGAACTTCACACGTGTCAAAGAAACGCTAAAGGTTGATGAAGTACTTGCAAACAAGACGATACTTGGGGTGCTTGGGGAAGTTTGGTTGTAAACCCATGGGGTATTTTGGAATGTTGGGAATCTCAAACAGTCAGACGATACACGCTTCTGATCATCTGCACTTGTTTTACTAAGTTATTGAGTTATTGAGTAGGTCATCTTCCTCCACCTTCTTGACAGTGTCGCTTTAATAAAGGACTACATTCACACATTTGACTTGACATAATGTGACAATGTCTCCATTATTCATTTCATTATCCCCACTGTGTGTGTTTCACAAAGTCCCAGTGATCAACTTTGTATAACACTATTTATACTCCGCACACTATTTAAAAACGTAGTGAATGATGGACTCATACTTTTTTTGGAAGAAAATTTCACCAATGTCAGTGGCAGACGAATAAAGTGAACCTACCCTCCCGAGGTTGACATAAGATGCCCAGTCAGCAGAGAATGTAAAGCTAAAGGATACAGCCTTCATAAAGAAGAAAGGAAAATGCTATGGGCACATTTCCGCTACTGCCAAAGCCTCCTCTGTGGCCGGCAACATAAGATTTATCAGGTTAAGGCCCTTTTAATCAACACTATACACTGTTGTGTTCTACTTGTTGTCCTTGTTGTTGATGATGATGGCGGTGATGATGATGATGATGATGTCAAATAATATATAATTATATAAAATACATGAATAAATAAATACTTCTCCTCCCTGATCAAACATATTGAAATCATGAAATATTCACATTATTAGAGTTATCTACTTTCATTAAGAAAACCCCAAAATGCTAATTTAAAGTGGACCTAAACGAAAATCCTTTGTTTGTCAATCCATCGCCACAACAACCCAGTGCGTTGCCTTTGTTGTTCCTGCAGCTAGCCTTGCTGCCCATACGAGACACTGGGCAGAGGCCTCTCTCACTGTGTGAGCATGCACGGAGGTTTTCATTGGCATCATACTGGATGAGAGAGAGCTACCACTTGATTGCTAGCAGTTCATCAGTGCATCCTTCAAACGTGTCACACGGGCCGCCTCAAGGCACCGTGCTGGCTCAAATTGAAGCTGACATCTCCCAAATATGAAAGCAACAAATCACACATTTTTATTGGGCTTAATCTCCAGCTCGACCCCCTTTGCAGACGTCAGCACAATCATGGACGCCGCTCTAATTCTTGCCGACTGGCTGCGTGTGCCTCCCAAGCATCTCTTGAGTCACAGACCAAACGCAAACGGCCAGGCGCCAGAGATGTGTCTGACACCAACGCTTATTAGAGCTCTTTAATACAGTGGCAAAGGATGTGCGCACGGCGGTTCATGGAACGGCGCGGGCAGTAATCCACAGACGTGTAAATAGAGATTATATTTGATACCATGTTTACGTTCACGTTCAAGTAGGTCATGTGACAGTTAAAGATCCAAAAAGACGGTTGCACCACGTCGTGTCTTGACCACTGTGTATTAGGCTAGCAGTTGTTTTCATTTCAAAAGTACCTTTGTGAAAATGTTTTATTTAAGGCTTTGGATACAAGACAACGCAAACAAGATTTATTTGGCTGGAGGGACAATTTTAAGTTCATAAGTTGGTCTTACATAATATCATATTTCATAAAACAATTGATCAAATCTGCTGTACAATTAACTGTGGTTGTTTTTTATGTCACTATTCATGTTTCTAAACATTTTAATAATAAAAAGTACTTTGGGATATGTTTGTTGGTTTGTTAAAATAGACCAACAGTGGCTTATCAAAACTGTCTCCTGGGTTACTACTACTGGGTGTTAAAACATTAATTTAGCAGTGGTTCAAGTAAAGGATACAACATATCTGCAGGGTCATTGTACGTTTAAATGAAGGTCAACATTTAACAATGTAAATAGATCTAGTGTGGTTGGCTTCAGGTGTTGTTGCCCATGGGTCACATCCCAAAATCCACAATGAAAATGGATCACTCCGCTTTGACTCCCTAAATTGTTGCCAAGACGTTATTCTTTCCTATTGTTTATGGCCTAATGGACACCAGTATTCACACTGTCTATTATTAGATGTTTTACTTGTAGCCATGTTGGCCCTCAAGCCAAAAACACGTATGGTACAGTAGGCTACCGCTGCTTGCATTAGGCTACACTGTACAATTACTACTGTAAGTATAGTGCATAGAGCATTACACAGCCTGGTCATGACGAATGACTTAATATTGAGCTATTTAGCAATATTGTTGTTATTGTCATTACAGTACAAAACCCCACAATAATCACTCACTGTATCTCAATGTTTACCACTGTCTCCACCTCAGTGGTAACCATAGAGAACTGTATTATTCTTCTTCTAACTGTGTAGGAAATTATGAAGTGATAAAAAAATATATATATATATATATATATATACACACTCCAAAATGTTCTCATTTCCTGCTGTCTATCAGTGTGCCATAGTGGGATAGGGGTGGAGAGGGGGGTCGATTTGATGGATTGATGGGGATGGGGGGGGGGTGGAAGGGGAGTGGGGCCTCCCCCCACCTCTTGCCCTCTTCTGTTGTCATCTGTTGCCCCCACAGCAGGCCAGGGGTTGTTGCCGTTTTGCTCACATGTAATACGTCTCACTGTCGGGCGGCCGGCTCTCGGGTCACCCGTCACTCAAGGTGACATAAATCAGCATTGACGCCAGCAGATTGAAGCCTTTTCTTTCTCTCTGTAAACAGAGCCTCAGTCCATGAGGCCCCTAGTAGTAGTAGTAATAATAATAATCATAATAATAAAATAAATGTTAGATAAGTAAAGGAGAGAGCCCTAACTTCCTGCCCGGCTGTAACTACTGCTTGTTGTCAGTTTTGGTAGGTGTGTATGGATAGTTGTGTGTAACATGTTGTTTGTGATGTCTGTCTGACAACTCTGTGTCCTCATGCTAACACATATCACAACCAGGGGCCCTACACATAATATATATATGTTCACAACAAGAACATACAAAGCAGCATTAGCATTAGCATAACGACACCATATGAAAATATGTTGCTTGTTGAGACATTATAATTCCATTTTTTTAATTGTAAAATGTATATTTCTTACTTTGTATTTATGTTACTATGCTATTATGCAATGTTGTGAACCTAATAACTATTGAAAAACATTACTGAACTAAATCCAGCTATGGTTATGTCATTTATTGATGCCTGCTTGTGGACATGTTATCTTTAGCAGCTAACAGTTAACCATTATGGTTAAGATTCAGACATGGAAGTTCCCAATCTTCCCAAAAAAAACAACAACCACCAGGCAGACAAGTAAATCAATACAGCATTTTGTTATCTATCTCTATCCTTACAACTTAACAGAGAAGGATTATATGTCATAGAATGAGACTGGGCAGGGTAGGTGAGGATCTATCATCGTAAAGACACACTGGCCTTTTCCTGTGTAAATCACGCGTCACATGGGCTGCAAGTTCATTCTCCGGCCATGGAATACATTCAGGCCTTGGACACGCAGCCTTTCATTTTTCTCTTTTGATTGAGTGCTCTCTCACAGTACCGGACCTGTAGGTAGATTATGTTCTAACACACACACACACACACACGCACGCACATACACACGCCACCACACACACACACACACACACACTTCATTTTTTTGTACTTTCCACATCAAATCCAACGTGAAAAATGACATTATGTACCCAAAAAAACAAGTGATTGATACATTTTAATTATTCTGCCTCTCCTAGGAATGTTTCCGTCACTCGCAGAGTTTTTAATGTGACACATGTTTGACGAGACGAGAGAGGCAAATGACGCACCTGTGGCTTTTTTGCCGTGTTTTCCCTCCCATCCGGCCTCCCAGTCCTTCACATGTCATCCCCAGTGATTTCTTTACAGGACTCCTCGTCAACACCGATCAGATGGGACCTGCGTCGTCTACTGACTTCATTATTTACAGACACCCCCCCCCCTTCCCACACACACACACACACACACACCAACACCCACCTTTCCACTCCACCCCCCACCCCCAATTTTGTGGACATAGTCACAGTCACAGTGCTGACCGTGCGAAAGCACCGACTTGTTGAAAATATGGCCTCCGCAATTTTGAACATTGTTCTTTCTTTTGGTTGAAGAGGAAGCCTTAATATAATACCTTGTACTGAACGGCAACATAAATCACTGCCGGCGATCCACTTGGCGTGGTTATTAAATATTTATCTGAGATGAAATTTTTTTTTTAAGAAAAACATCATCTACACGAAACTAAAAGTATGTAAGCATGTAGCCACACAATTGTGTGAGTATAGGTTTAATCGTAATGGCTATATTACACAACTGTGTAGGAGATGTTAATTGCTCCAAACTTCAGCCAACACACTTGGCACAAATATTTTTTACGACATTTCTCTCATTTGCATAACAATGGAATGGTGTACTTTAGCTACACAGTGGGGGCTATATACTCCACAGGTACAGTTTATCCTCAATCTCAATTATGGGAAGAGTGCAGGACCAGCAGGTAGTCAGTCATTCAAGACATCTATATTACATCTGCGAGATGAGGGCTTCCAGAGACAATGGTTTCTACCGCTTCTATGCGCAGCCCCAAAGAATCATCCTATGTCATGAAAGTATGTGAGCACTGAAATTGTCAGACAGCTCCCACTCCGTACTTTTATCATCCCCTTTCCCAAAGCATCTCTATTCAATTTTGCCACGCCGAAGAGAAAGAACTTTCTCGTTTTATTTTAATGAAGTTTCAGAACTTTCCAAACGCCGATCTGTAATGCAAGCTCGCTATAGACTGAAATGTTTTACTCTCTCACCAATATCATCAATTTTTTATACGGCTGCTATAGAGTACAATGTGATGATCAGTCAGCTCGTACCACACTATAGGTTATTATCTGTTTCACTCAAAAGTTAATAATAAAAGTTAATACAGGGTATAAAGAATGTACCCCCTCCCCCCCCCACATGCACACACACACACACACACACACACACACACACACACACACATTCTTCTGTGCTAAACAACCGATTTACAGTGCCTAGCCGTAGGTAATATATAATGACTATTTACATAATGACAACATTCTATCTATCTATCTGTCTATATATCTATCTATCTATCTATCTATCTGGACAAGCCAAAAAACAATGGCAAACATTAAATAGCAAAACAAAGCATCGGTAAACGTGATGTTCTCCACCGACGATGAGGTGTTGCCTCCCGTGTCACAGCATTTTGTTGTTGAAAATACCCAACAGAGAGTCAAACACACAGACAATATCTACTTGAACATTGAGAAGGGCTTATAGCCGCCATATCAAACCGGGGGAGAGCGGAAAAAAGGCACCGTAGCATTTGAATGCCTAAAGGCTTAAACTAATACAAAAAGTCTAATCAGACTAGCAATCCCTGATGTTAATGAAGGTGTCACACATTGCACAAAGAAAGTTGTGCCTGGCAATCTTCCATTTTTCGGCTGCCTACACCAGTGACATTTCATCTCACGTTGAAAGAGCGCCGAGGCCCCTTAATGAAATGCATAATTAACATATTCTAATTGTGCTGAGCATAGTGATGGTTTTGACAGAGCTCACTTTCCATGTCTAATTCAATGCTAATTTAATCTGTTCTTTTCCCGCCGACATGACCTTTCTTGATTGAGTTTCACCGCAAAGAATTTTCTGATGGATTGATTTATCAACCTCGCGGGAAAAAATGCAACAAAAGTGCCTGTTTTTTCGGACGGACAAAAAGAAGAGGAAAAAAAAGTAAGACAATAGAAATTGTTTGCGATACCAGAGCACATCTGATATAGAAATAATAATTCAATAACAAATAAAAGACAGACAACAGCAATCTGAAACGTTGTAGTTTAACTTTAAGTCAGTGGACATTGAAGAAGCTCTCCTTGAGGATATCCTTGAGGAGATATTGTGCGCCACAACACACAGGGTCATGAATGCAACACGACTAAATGGCGTCCATCGCCAGGCACTTGCTGCACATATCTTAAGCCATTCAGCTGGCTTACCTTTAACACAGGGATTAGAAGGAGACTTAAGGCTTTCTTTGTGACGGAAAGAGCAAAAGACGCCGGCTCTATTCAGAGATGCTTATAATCGTAGTATTTACCAAAGGTTGATGCTGAGCAGGAAGCACACGATATCCGAGCCTACGCAGAAGATGAAATTCACCCCCGTTTTTTAATACCAGAAAGAGAGAAGATAAATGACATCGCTATGATAGAGACAAAATAAAAAAGGTACAATCTTCTAGGGCCTCCTCTGCATATACATATAATAAGTATATATTATTTCGTTTTTTTTGTGCATAATAGTACGTTTTAATAAGCCCTCACTCACTCAAAATCCTATATATCAGATGTCAGATATTAACATTCTTTTTCTTTCCACAATTCAAGACGAAATCTGTAAAAAAAAAAAGAAATCCTTTCCAGTCGTGGCATTCTGTGTCCAGGGTTTTTCTGAGGGTGGAAGAAAGGAAGGTGTAGGGAAATGAGTGGTGGAAAGGCAGGGGATGGAGGAGGAATGTGGGCCTGTCAGTCAGTCAGTCGGAAGGGGGATTATGCAGAGCTCAGAGCTGTAATTGAACACCGTCGGGCCCGCCCTCATTTACATCTCTCCCTTCCGCCCGCTTTGATTGGCAGCTGTACATGAAATGCCACATCAGTTGAAAGTATGTTGTGAGCTGGCACTAACAATCCCGTGGCTCCGGGGAGACCTGCCACATTGTAATTTGGTTATCAGGCATGAAGGAAATAATTCTAAGTGCCAGGAAATGTGAGACAGAATAAATGCTTCATTCCTGCAAAGTTGCCCAGGGTGACAGTTCTTATTTAATGTACAAGAGCGTCCTGTTGCCGCTCGATGTGCGCGTGTGTGTGTGCATGTGCGTGTGTGTGTGTGTCTGCATGCGTGCTGCACTGTGCTGAACGGAAGCAGAGTCAAGGCTGGAACACGATAACTAATCTTGGGTTCAAATCGTACCGTAATTTTAGTTTTAAAAAAAAGAAAAAACTATATATATACAATGAAGTGCATGAGCAAGGAGCACGGCAGGAAGGAGGCCGGTAATGCACTCCTACCCATGCCGTGTGGCCCGCGTCACCCCGTTGACGTGTCGTGAAAATGGGTCTTGATCACGTCGTCGTCTCTTTAAGTGGGCCGGGCCCTTATTTGTTTTGATGCAGTGTTTTTTTTCTTGTTGCACAGGGAGTGGCTCCTTCTCCTGGGATGGAGCTGTCACACTGTAAGGAAGAAGCCCCCGATGCTGGCAGCGGCCCCCAGGCTAAATGAGAACAAGTAAGTGGCATAGATAAATCATGCCAAGCAACGTCGTCCTGATGAATCAGAGAAGACCACCGCATCTCCCCAACATTGGGCTTAATGGGGGTCCCAGGGGCAGGCCGTGTGTTTGCAAGTGTGTGTGTGTGTGTGTGTGCATGTGTGTGTGTGTGTGTGTGTGTGTGTGTGTGTGTGTGTGTGTGTGTGTGTGTGTGTGTGTGTGTGTGTGTGTGTGTGTGTGTGTGCGCGTGCGTGTGTGTGTGCGTGTGTGTGTGTCCATAAGGACTTTGCATGAATCTGTTGTTTAACTGTGTCTGTTTCAAGTTTCAAGTTTCAAGTTTATTGGTCACATCACAGTTTACATTTTACAACATAGAGCAGTGAGTGAAAAACATTATGTGCTGGCCCCGACAGCAGACAGCAGTAATTGAAGAAAAAAGGAAAAAATAGATTAAAAAAAAAATAGAATCTAAGATAAGGTTAGACTGTATCTGTATCTGTATCTGTGTGTCTCAATGAACTGATATATAGAT